>PVHP010003463.1:0-59647 GCA_004024765.1 Zapus hudsonius
AAAAAAAAAAAAAAAAAAAAAAACACAAAACATCCTCCAGGATTGGGCATGGTGGCAAACACCTTTTATCCCAGCACTTTGGGAGGATAGCTGTTTGAGGCCACCCTGAGACTACATAGTGAATTCTAGGTCAGTCTGGGCTATAACAAGACCCTACCTGGAAAAGCCAAAAAAGAAAAAAGAAAAAAGAAAAAAAAAAGGAAAGAAAACCCCACAAAACTCCAACCAGTCTTGAGGCAGGCTTCTAAGCCCCCATCTCCTTGAGGGAGAGCGATGTCTTCCTTCCCTTAAAGTCCCCTTCTCTTAAAGCTCTAATCTATAATAAAATCTTTCTGAACCGTATCCTCTGCTCTGTGGATTTCATTCCAAAAGTTCATAAGAATCTGGGGGTACTCCAAAATTATTGGTGCATTGGCATTTTGTGCTGGTGCATTGACAAGGTACTCCAAAAGTCCAGTATCACCTCCATGTGTATTCATTTGTTCCTGCAGCTGCTGGAGCCACATAAGCAGCCCAGGGCCTCACCTGCAAGGTGTTGATCTGTCTTCCGTTAAGGTACAGAGGGAAACTGACAAAGTTACTGTACTTCGTTACCACATCTGCAGAGACAGAGAAACTACAGTGAAGACCCAGAGGCTCCAGAAACAAAAGCTTGGAGGTCTCCAGGGGCACACAGTCTGCAGAACTAGAGAAGCAGACCTTTAGGGATGCTGTCGTCCATGAGATGACAAAGGATCAACCATCTCCGTGCTTCCCCCAGTTCTCAGTGAGCCAGAGGAACAGTGCTGACAGTGCTTATCAACCAGCCCTCACCTCACTTAGGCTTAGAAAGGTCTGCCCAGCAGGCAGACAATCCTGTGGACAGTTCCCTGAGGTGGACCAGTGTAGATGCCCTTTCTCCAGAGATGTAGCAGGCAGGGAGGCTCTGCAGACCTCACTCAAAGTTTGGGTGTTTTTAGGATATGTCCACATCACTTAAGTCGTCAAGTCTAGAGACATGTATGTACACCAGCTTTGTTGGCCCTGGGCCCCTCTCACCTCGCACACGAGCCTCGCTGGCAAATTCTTTGCATTCTGGCTTAAGGTGGATGATTATTTTGGTCCCAGGTCTAACTCCTGAAGCTTCAGCAATTTCAAACACTCCAGAGCTTTCAAAAAAGAAAAAAAGGGGCTGAAGAGATGGCTTAGTGATTAAGGTGATTGCCTGCAATGCAGAAGGATCTGAGTTTGGTTCCCCAGTGCCCATGTAAAGCCAGATGCACAAGAGGGTGCATGTGTCTGGAATTCATTTGCAGCAGTGGATGGAGGCCCTGGCGTGCCCATTCTCTGTCTCTCTAAAATAAATTTTTTTTTTTTAAAAAAAGGAAAGTAAAGCAGTTCTACATGTCACTGCAGGCTAAGTTCTGTGCAGCAAATTCAGTCACCTTCTTGCTATTCTCACAAGCAGAGCCCAAGCCAGTATGAAGAAAAGAAGGCAAGACTTGTTCCCCAACCATCTATCCATCCCTCCCTCTCTCTCCCTTCTTTTTTTGTTTAACAAGATCTTGTTAAATTGCCCAAGCTGGTTCCAAACTCGTAATCCTCCTGTGACTGCCAGGATGATAGGCATGTGTCACCATGCTTGGCCTTCCCATTTCTGACCAGACAAAGTCCCTCAAGTCATTGAAAAGACACCAGAGACAGGGGCAGCTGTGAAGTGGCAGCAGGTGTAGGAGCAGGTCCAGGGCACTGGGGACCTCACCATCTCCAGTCAGCACAGGGTGCCTGGAGAAATGGCCCACTGTAGTCTGACTCCAGAGAGCAGAACCCACCTCAGAAACCTTTATAAACTCAGTGTGAATTTCAAATTTGCACATCAGGTGACACTCAACTCCAAGTGTCTCAAGGGATGACACTCCTGTGTGAGGCAGGCCCCTTCACTTACCCATCTGAAAGCCATTGGTAGCCTGGGCTCCCTGGGGCCGCTGAGCGGGAATACACCTCAACTCTGTCGGCCACCATGAAGGCTGAGTAGAAACCCACTCCAAACTGGCCGATGATCTTGCTGCTGGCCTCCGCCTGGTTCTGCAGTGCTTCCAGAAAGGCCTGTGGTAGCAACGGATGCTCAGATAAGCTGCTCCCGGCCTACCCTGTGCTAGGCACACTGCTCTAGAACATGCCAACAGCCCAGTTGCTCCCTAGCAGCACACTGAAACTTCCTCCTATGTCGTACATATGGGACTGAGCCAGAGAGCTGGAGTGAGATACCCAGACAGAGCTGCTTGGATGGTCTCTCCCTTCACACAGGCTACACTTATGCCTGTTGCTCACAACCTCAGGCCTGTGGGTTACACCAGGTACGGAAAGAGCCAGACTGAATAAATGCATGTGCCCCCATGGGTGCTAAGAGAAGCTTCTCCATTTGTGTCCTGAACTCTAGGCCTAGTGGAGGGGAGTGCAAACCTGGCACCATCCTCTCTCAGTACTCTGGAGGGAGGGGTGTTTTCAGGACCTCATGGGTACAAAGGCCCAGAGATACTCAAGTCCCTTCTCTAAAATGGCAGTGCTTGTATGCAGCCTATATACCAGCACTCATACTTTAAATCAGCTCAGACCATTTACAGTACTGAATGCAATATGAACACCGAGTGAATAGTTCAGTTATGCTAGGATTTAGAATAAGGAAAAAAGTGTGCTCATGACAGAGGCCATCTATAAGCAGTATTTCCACCGTGAGGTTGACATGCAGACCCTACGGGCATGGAGGATGACCATGTGCTCCTGTGCAGTAGCCCAAGTGCTGCTCTCACTCTCATGTTATTCATGCTCATTGCTCTGGCCACTGTTGCCAGAATGACCTCTCAGCCTCTGCACAGACACACTTAGGACCCAGGAGTGGTAACAAGGCCTCTGGCCTCTACCTTAAGCCAGAACAGATGCCTCCGAGGATCCCTAAATCAACCATCTTATCTTCCCAACACAGGTTCTGTCATACTAGCAGTCACATGGCAATTTTAACAGCAGGCTGTCTCCCCAAAGTGGTTCTGAGCAGAACCACTGTACCCATGAACCTCATGACTCAAGCTTATACGAACATCTGAGTCAGGCCCATGCAGCTCAAGGGATGGCTGAGTGATCCCTTCACCATTCCATCTATGACAGGAAGACACTGATGGAAACCTCCCAGAACCCAGAGATGCTCAAATGAGACATCTCAGTGCCACAGATCCCGCCCCATAGGGAAAGGGCAATGCTCTGGGCTGTGCGTACCTTTGAGCCTGATCTAGCAATTGTGCCCAGGTTGGATACCAGCTCCTCCTGTGTCATCCCGATGCCGGTGTCCTGAGGAGAGAGACACTAAGTATCAAGCACAGCCCTTAGGGAGCTAGGCAGGGCCCAGGAACACACCACATGCTCATCAGAAAGCTTGCCTCCTCAGAGAACACTGGAGTGGTGGGAGGACACATCACTGATAGAACCCAGGGCTGAGATGCACCTCTGTGATACAGTGTACTTGCAGAGGACCTGGGTTCAGAATATAATAAAAGCCAATTCTGGGAAGGTTAGAAAAACCTCTAGCTCCCCTAACAGACATAAGCTTGTTCATGTTCCTGTTGACTCTGGTCCACTCCTTTGGTGGCTTTCTTGATCCAGAACAACTGAGTTAAGTGGCTGTAACTGTGGGGTTATGCTCCTCTGGTGGTAGCCTAACCCTACAGTCAGGGAGAATCAGGGAAGGACAGCCTGTGGCCTCTAGGTCAGCACTTTCCCAGAGCAGCTGCAAGTTTCACATAGAGCCTCAGGCCACTGTGCTCTTAATGCCACTGCCCCCACTTCTATGCAGCCCCAGTTCCCCAGGAGATGGTGTTAGGAGGTAGGCCTTTGGGAGGTGATTAGGTCCCAGAAGCTTCCACTCATGCATGAGATTAGTACCTGTAAGAAAAAAACATGTCCTATGAATCAGGTGTGGTGGTACATGTCTGCAGTCCAAGCACTCAGGAGGCTAAGGCAAGAGAGTTGTTGCAAGTTCAAGGCCAGCCTGGACTATAGATTAAGATCAAAACAAGCAAACAAACAGAAGCAAAGAAAAGCCTGAGAGTGGCTGGGTGTGGTTCAGTGGGGGGAGTGCTTAAGGCTTTTCCACCCCCAGCACCACAGTGAGTGAATGACTAAATACCAAGCCTGAACCCTAAAAAGAGGCCCAAGGAGCCTGTCTACTACAGTGCCATGTGAGGACATGTACAAAGATACCCAATGTGCTGGTGCCTGGCTTGTGGCTACCAGCCTCCAGACTGTGGCAGTAGTTTCCGCTATTTGTAATTACCAGGGAAAGCTATGCCACACGACCACTCCGGGTAGATGAAGACTCAAGGCCTCTTCCTCCTCAAAGCCTGGCCAGATCCCACTGGGAGTTTCTTCCTTCTCCATCACAGTGTCAATTACAGTCATGGCTTGCTGTAGTTGCACCCCTACAACTACAGAATACTCTAGATACCAAGCCTTGATCAACTTACATTGTGGGGGAAAAGCACCTACAAGTGGTTTCTCCTTCCTTCTAGGATGCCATCCCAAGGACAGCCTGCAGGGGGACCTGCAGCACTATGGGGCCAGCCAATGCAAACAAAGGAGCCACAGGCCTGCGCTGAAAGAACTTCAACACTTGGGCTGAACACAGGATGAGAAGCAATGCCAGCCATGGGCAGAAGAGGCTCACTGGGCATTAACGCCCATCACTGCTATTACAGCACTCTCACGCCTGCCAGGACCCAATACAAATGGAGATAACAAAAGGTTTCTAGAAAATTCTCTGAGATACTGATAGGAAGGAGGGTCCAAGATCTGGTCTAATTCTTTTTCACTGTGGAGCATACAATTATTATAAATAAAAAAGTTTTAAAATTAATTTATATACAATGAGTATATGCCAATAAAAATGAGGGGGATGGTAAGAAAAGGCCAAGTACATACTGGTAACTTTAATTTCTCTCTGCTGCCTATGTTTTCTACCTCTCCCATGAAGGGTGAGTCCTCAGCACAGGAGAGATAAGACAGCAAGTCACCTGAGTCTAGCCACAAGCCACCTGCAAGGCAGGTGTGGCCTCCCTGTGTGGTCACCCTCTGCAGGGAGGGAGGCTGTATACTGCTGAGATGGAAGTACCTGGATCGTGATGGTGCCCTTCTCGGTGTCAGTTTGAAGGTGAATCTCCATTTCCGGCAATGGTTGACCATCAGACACCAGCTTGTGACGCAATTTTTCCAAGGCATCACTGGCATTGGAAATGAGCTCCCTTATAAACACCTATGGGACAGAAGCGAGGAGGAGGAGGAGGATGAAGAGCATGGACGTCAGGGTCTGACCAGCCGAGTGCAATGGCTGGAAGTCAGAGATCTGACACAGAATGCCAGTATCCCATGGCGAGCTGCTTTCCCAGAGCAGCCTTCTGTGGCAAACTAACTCCTATCAATCTTTCTTCCAGGACTGTTGATCAAGCCTGAATTGATGTGTCTATCTGTTGACACAGACTTTTAGAAGAACCCTGTGAGATCTAGGCATGGTGGTGCACACCATTAATTCTAGCATTTGGGAGGCAGAGGTAGGCAGATCACTGTGAGTTCAAGGCCAGCCTGGACTACAGCATGAGTTCCAGGTCAGTCTGGGCTAGAGTGAGATCCTATGTCAAGAAAAAAGAACTGTGTGAAGGCCCTTTCTTAACCAACTTGACAGGACATGAAAACATCTCCCCAAGGATCTGCCTCTCTTACTCCACAAAGAAAAATTTACTGCTAAACTGGACCTAGTGGTGTGGGCCTGTAATCCTAGCTACGTGGGAGACTGAGGCAGACAACTTTTGAGTTCAAGAAACACCTGAAATTTTTTTTTCTTTTGAAAAGTTCCGTAATCCTAACAGTCTAGGCGAAGCAATGGATAAACATAGGGTCCTTGGAGCATGAGAGAGCCTATGCCAGTATTGAGGAGATTAAAAATTACCAGTAAAATGCAATTAACTCTCAAGAGTCAATCTGGATACACTTATGCATGAACCAAAACCTGGGTAAAAATACTCTCACTGGTGGATGGAGCCTGTGCACAGCCTAATGCATTCTCCCAGCCAGTACATGACCTGGCACTTTCCCAGGAGGGTATAAAACAAAGTTTTTGCCAGAACTCTTACTCGTTCTGGGAGTGATGCATGTTCATCCTACCTCTTTTTCTGAGTATAAGGAACAGGCCACAATATCCAAAAGCTTCTTTGTCTCTGCCTGGAACTCGTGTTTGGAGATGGAACCTGGTAACAAATCAGACACAGCCAATAAAATTTCACTTACATTTTTGTGGAGAACACACTGGGTACCATTCAAAAGAATGTTTAAGAACCTGACTTTTAAACATGGAAGAACAAACAAGGAAAGTGCCCCTAATCATTCTCTCTCAGAAGCAGGACATGGAGGGGCTCTATCACCAGAGAGGGGCATACTGGATTAAGCTCTCCCACTGCTGGCTGAGTGCAGGCATGGCTCAAGGATACAGTAAAGGGCAATTTCACAGTGTGGTTCTGAGACTCAGGCCAGCCCTGACCCCTAGACCCTGCATTACAGGCTCCAAAGAGCCATGTTCTAAGATATTACTTAGAAAACCTCACTTCTCAACATCAAAGATTCTGTTCTTATCTTACTTAAAAACCAGAAATGGAATCCCTCTGGCCTGGCCCAGGAGATGGCCTTGATGTGCTGAGTCCAGTCTTGCATCTGCAGGGCCAGTACTCAGTTTCCATACAACTTTCATGATTACTAGCAGATGTGCCATAATCACCAGTTGGCAGACTTGTGGATGACCACCAGAGGGAGCAAGACACACAAGGAGAAAGCCAGGAATTCTTGCAGGGACGGAAATGGAGGACATGTTCACTCCCCACAGGACCTATAAACTGCTAGGGTCAGCAGGCAGCTCCATTCACACTGCCTGAACTTCGAAAATTACTCCTGGTGAGGCACGCCACAGCTTACCCTGCACAGTCTCTGTGCTGCTGATGATGGAGTGCAGGGTCTCCTCCTTCTTGTCCTCAGCCGCCTGCGTGCTGTACAGCCGTCCTGTGTAGATGCTTGAAGCCAGGTTTTGTGTAGGAACCCTAAAAGAGACTGTGGTCCTCTGAAGACTCAGAACTGGCTTTCCTGAAATGACAAAAGAAAAAGAAAAGAGGTATAGCGAGGACAGGGAATATTCATTAGCAGAATGTCCCAGCATGGATTGCTCTAGGTGGACCAGTGCCGAGGAGTGGCGATGAGCCCCATGTAGCTGCTGCTCATGCGACTCCTCTTCTGTAACGTTCTCTCCCACGCCACTAAGTGTATCTGACTGAAACACAGCTGAAGATCGACTGGCTCGTGTAACTTCCTGGTCAGCTCCATGGTGCCAGAAACCCAAAAGAGAACTGGGTGTGGATGTGTGTGGTCAGCCTCAGCCTTCACTGGCAGAGTCCTTGCAGACCCTGCATGATCATTGGCAGGATGGGCCTGGCCCTGTGGTCCTCAGCCAGGGCCCAGGCGCTGCTTAGTGTCAATGCATGAATTCAGGGATACCAACCAGCTAGCAAGACAGGCTGTGTGAGCATCCAGGCTGAAACAAACGTGCCTACCTGCTGGGGACTGCAAGTCCTTAATGTTCTTTTCATCTTTTTATTTTTTCAATGTCTCTCTCACTGAACCTAGAGATTATCATGAGTCCCAGGATTCCCTATCTTTGCCTTCCCAAAACTGAGATTATAGGCACACACTACCACACACAGGTTTCTGAAGATCTGAACTCGGGTCTTCATGCTGGTGTGGCAACCACTCTACCCACTGAACCATCTTTCCAGCCCCCTTCCTTAATTTCTAATGAACAGAAGGATGATAAAGAATTCCAGAAATAGGTAGGATTTAAAAACTAATCTGGAATGGGTAGATGGCTCAGCAGAGTTCTTGCAGCACAAGCATGAGGACCTGAGTTCAATCCCCAACACCTGTGTCAAAAGCTGGACACAGCCAGGCTGTGACCCCAGTGCTGAGGGTTGGAGACAGGAGGATCACTGGAGATCCCTAGTCTGCCAGTCTAATCAAATAACAGGGAACTCCAGGTTCAATAAGAGACTCACTGTCTCAGAAAAACAAGGAGGAAGAGTGACAGGAGGACACCTAACATCTTCCTCTGATCTCCTCACTTATGCTTATTGGGCATGTGCATATTCCATATGCACACACAGCCAACTTAACATACACACACCCCAAAAAACCTAATATATCAAATTCCACATTCCATGAGGTATAAAGAGCTGCCTGTTCTTTTCATTCGATCCAACATGTATAAATAACACCACCCTGGACTTAACTTCTGTGTAGAGATCTTGAAAACATCTACCTCAATTCAGGAAAGTTAACTCCCACACAGTGTAAATATTTAATTCTCTGAGCCTACCTAATTGCACCATTTACTCTATTCAGTTAAAAAAAAAAAAGAGCCCTGAAGTATTTCTTCCAGAATTAAATGATATTTGATATTAAAGAACTTCCTAGTCACACTAGGTCAGGGTGCCTCTGATCCAGGCAGAGCTGGTCTGAGAGAGGAGGGCAGAGTCTCACCAGGGACAGCATGGAGCATTAACATGTAAGACATCTGTCCCTCAGCTATAAAGTCCCACAGCACATATGAGGCCTGAGCTCAGCTAAGCTCAGCTCTGGCATACCGTGGGAGGGGACAGAATGTTCTCCAGCAGTGCTAGGACTCCAGGACACACCAACTCAACCTGAGCACACAGGTGTGACCCGAGACTGAGCAGGAGAAGCAGAGCCCTGAGGGGCACTGAAGGGCTGACCACACTCAGCACCCCACTCCAAGTCCCTCTAGCCACTAACCATCCAGCAGCACTCCCTCCGGAAAGGCTGGAGTCAGGACCTTCCCAGTCTTTAGCATCCAGGCAGTATCATCCGGTTTGTTCCCCGTCAGGGCACATGGCTTCCGCTCTGCTGTCCTCCCCACACTCCTCTGGTACAGTGCTTCCTATCTCAGCTGGTCTCCTGGCCTGCAATCCACACTTTAATTTCCTTAGTCACCTCCTGTAGACAGGGTTTTCTGATTTCCAGAAGGTGGGAATACTTACTCCTGACTGCATCAACCCAGCCTGCTCCAAGATACACCTCAGATACTCCAATCCACAGCTCAGTCCTGGGATCTTACCTCTCCTGCCTCACCCTCCAGCACCCAGCACACTCAGATCCATTAGACGACCTAGCACCTCAGTAAGAACAGAGGCTGGTGTTCCTGGATGGTGGGTCCTATCTGGAGTAAAGCCATCCTAGGTCCACTCCATCCACACAAGACATTACTAAAGGCACCATTCATTTACCTCCTTTTTCATTCCTACCCTGTTTTGCACTATTTCCTCGGGACTGAAACATTTCCTCCTGGGAAGGAGGCTCACAAGATTGAGAAACTGTACAAAATATGCAAGAGTCAAGACCGCCCTCCCCAAGGTGATAGGAGCAGTAAAGATCTGCTGAGGGGTCCTCTTCAGCACACAGCCCGTGAGATAGAGACCACTCCAGGGACGTAGGGAGCTCTTTCACAGCCCATAGCAGCGATGCCGCTCACTGGTCCTCCTGTAAGCAATCCCAAGAAACTCACTGGCTCACCAAGCTACATGGTGGGAGTGTTTGTCAGGCCTGTCATCAGTGCCTTATGTGGGATGAATAGAAATTTGTTCATGTCTCCCTAGGAAATGGTACATGCATTCTTCCACACCAGGCATCTCCTGGTCCCCTGAAGGGGGTGAGAGGGGAAGAAGAGGGCTCATTCCTTCACTGCTTCACTCACCTGAAAGCATCGTACACCACAGAAACCCCAAATCCAAAGTAAGATGAAGAGGCTCAGAAGCTTGGTGTTGAGACCCTGCCCTCCCCACCAAGGGAGATCTTGAAGGCCAGTGCTCTTCCGTCTCCTCCACGCTATCTTCGTGCAGTGTTTCTACAGCATGCTGGAGACTCCCTACCCATCCTCACAGTGCTGCTGTGTCTTCAAGCACACAGTGCTCCAATGTAATGGTGCCCAGTGCATGGGTGTGTCATACTGTTCTCAGATTTTGCTGTTAAAAACAATGCTCAGGGGCTGGAAAGATGGCTCAGCAGTTAAGGCTCTTGCCTGCAAAACCCGATTCAGGTTTGATTCCGCAGTACCCATGTAAAGCCAGATACACAAAGTGAGGCATGCATCTACAGTTTGTTTGCAGTGGCTAGATGCCCTGGTGTACCCATATTCTCTCTCTCTCTCTCTCTCTCTCTCTGTTTGCAAATAAATAAAATATTTTTTAAAAAACAATGTTCCCTGGAGCTGAAGCGAAGGCTCTGCAGTTATTGCTTGCTTGCAAAGCCTAATGACCTGTTATTCCCCAAGTTATTCCCCTAATGACCTGGTTCAATTCCCCAGCTTCCACATAAAGCCAGATACAGGAAATGGCACTTTCATTTAAAGTTTGTTTGCAATGGCAACAGGTCCTGATGTACCCATTCTATTCTTTTTTTTTTTTTTCCGGAGGTAGGGTCTCACTGTAGCCCAGCCTGACCTGGAATTCACTATGTAGTCTCAGGAAGTGCTGGGATTAAAGGCATGCGCCACCACGCCCCGCTCTCTGTCTATTCATGTAAATAAAAAAATATTTTAAATAAAACAAATGGCTGGGGAAATGGATCAGTGGTTAAAGGCATTTGTTTGCAAAGCCTTATATCCTGGGTTTGATTCCCCAAAGCCAGACACACAAAGTGGCACATGCGTCTGGAGTTAATCTGCAATACCAAGAGGCCCTGGTGACCCAGTTCTTATTCTGTCTCACTCTCAAATAAATACAGAAAATATTTAAAATGAAATAAAAACAAAGCCAGACGTGGTGGTGCACACTTTTAATCCCAGCCCTCAGGATGGCCATGAGTTTGAGGCCAAACTGGAGCTTCAGAGTGAGTTCGCCTGGGATGGAGTGAGACCCTGCCTTGAAAAAGCCCCCCCCAAATATTTTTTATATATAAAAAATTTTATATAAAATGCTCCCAAGTGCAAAATGCATCTACACACTCGCCCATGCAAAAAAAAAAAAAAACAAAACAGAGAAAGCAAGAGACTCCTCACTCACTTCTTGGGCTGTTGTAACAAACCAGCAACACTGGGTGGTTTAGAGCTGCAGTTACTCCCTTCACAGTTGTAGAGGCCACAGCCCCTAACTAGGCATCAGGCAGAGCAGGCCTTCTCTATGGATCTCAGACCCCATCTGACCAGAACTTTTCTGGCTTCTGCTGCTGGCTCTCAGCTCTGCTTATCATTGCGCAGGCCTCCCTTCCCTCCCTGTTGTGTCTTGGCTGTGTTGCATCTCCCTCTTAAACAGACTGCAGGAATTCTGAGTGGAGACTTGTGCTACTCCATTATAGCCTCTACGCAGTGACCCTATCTCAACTAGGACAACCTTCGCAGGTACCAGGGGCCTTAGTCTTAAACTTATCAATGCCTTGTGTGGAAGAGTGCATGTACCATTTCCTAGGGAGACATGAACTAATTTCTATTCATCCCACATAAGGCACTGATGACAGACCTGACAAACACTCCCACCCATGTAGCTTGGTGAGCCAGTGAGTTTCTTGGGATTGCTTACAGGAGGACCAGTGAGCGGCATCGCTGCTGTGGGCTGTGAAAGAGCTCCCTACGTCCCTGGAGTGGTCTCTATCTCACAGGCTGTGTGCTGAAGAGGACCACTCAGCAGGTCTTTACTGCTCCTATCACCTTGGGGAGGGCGGTCTTGACTCTTGCATATTTTGTACAGTTTCTCAATCTTGTGAGCCTCCTCCTTCCCAGGAGGAAATGTAGCTGCCATTAAAAAGTGCCTCACGAACCGAGCATGGTGGCGTATGCCTTTAATCTCAGCCCTCAGAAGGCTAAGAGGCTATGACTTTGAGGCCAGCCTGGACTCCTGGCTCTGGAGAGAAAGCACAAGGTGGGCCTGGACTCCCTGCAGTGCCAATGATAAAACACAAGGTAATGGGGGGTGGGTCACTAGGGGACCCCCAGGACAGAACCTGGGGCAATTTTAGCAAAGGCTTGAAGCAGTGGGCCAGTGAGTCCAGTGTAGTACACTACATACGTGCGTGGACAACAAACCAGCAAAGTCAGCCTCAGGGCTGGGGAGATGGCTGGTATTTTTAAATTTTTACTTATTTAAGAGAGGGACACACAACACATACACAGAGAGAGAGGGGAAGGGAGAGAGAATGGGCACATCAGGGCCTTTTGCAACTGCATGAACTCCAGCCACTTTGCGCCTGGCTTTATGTGGGTACTGGGGAATTGAACCTGTAGTGGCAGGCTTTGCAAGCAAGCACTTTTAATCACTGAGACATCTCCCCAGACTCACACAAAGATTAAAAAACATCAAACAAATAAAGCAGCCAGGCTCGGCCAAGCATGGTTTTAATCTCAGTACTGAGGAGGCAGAGGTAGGATAGCTGAGTTCAAGGCCACTCTGAGACTATATAGGGAATTCCAGGTCAGCCTGGGATTGAGCAAGATCCTCCCTTGAAAAACCAAAAACCAAACAAACCAAAGAGCTAGGAAGATACTGCAGTGGCTAAGTGTTTGCTTGCAAGCCTGCCGCCCTGTGAACCTATATTCACACCTCCATCAGTGGGAGGGAGGCAGAGGTAGGAGACTCCAAAAGCTCATAGGCTAGGTGGACTGGTACGCACAGTGGCAAAACAACAGATACCCTGTTTCAAAAAGAAGGTGGAAAGAGGACGGACACCCCAAGGTTGTCCTCTGATCTTCACACGTGTACCTTGTCACCCTCGAGGAAACCACAGTTATCGATGGGTGTTGTCAACAGAAGTGCACAATGTTAATGGATGCCCTGGCAAACTACTTATGGAGGAAGAGGCAAATCCCCTTTAATTGACCCCCTCATCAGGAGAGAGCCCCTAACATCACGATGTGATGAGCGTCACAGCTTCCTTCCCTTTAGCTGAAACTGCATCTCTAGTAAGAAAACAGGCACTCCCAAACTGGACAGCCTACATAACCATTGGCTAGTACTCTTCCAAAGTGTCAGAGTCCTGAAAGACAGACAGACAGCTCACAGATGCTAGGACTACAGAAGACACTATACAGGGCAAAGAGGGAAAGGAGCCTTCTGTACTATCTGTACAACATCTCTGTAAGCATGAAATTATTTCAAGATAAAATGCTCCAAGAAAAAGTTTCAAAATAAAAAGTGAGGTGATGCCTTTAATACCAGCTTTTGGGAGGCTGAGGCAGGAGGATCCATCCCTGAGTTCAAAGTCAGCCTGGGGCTACAGAGGTGAGTTCCAGGTCAGTCTAGGCTAGAGTGAGACCCTGCCTCTAAGACAAAATGAGGGCTGGGGAGATGGCTCAGCAGGTCAAGTGCCTGCAGGGCGCGCGCGCGCGCGCGCGCGCGCGCACACACACACACACACACACACACACACACGAGAAGCTGATTTTGGATCCCTAGCACCCACAGCAGGGCATGCTGGTACATTTCTGTGATCTCAGCACTGGGGAGGATCCCAAGGTTTGCTGGAAGGCAGTCTAGTCAAATCAGCCATCTGTAGGCTCTGTAAGGTCTTGTCTCAAAACAAGATGGAAGACAATCAATGCTAATGTGAAGCCTGACACAGGAAATGACATAGCTGTGCAGATGTTCCAACAGGCTTCCTGGCCTCCTCTGTGTTTTCCCACTCATGAGGCTAAAATGACTCTGACTAGCAGACCCTCAATACACACTGTCAATTTTCTCAGGAGGAATATACACAAAGTGTTCTTCAGACCATAGACCTAGATCAGTGACCCGCTGGTTTATGAGATCAATTCAAGTGGGTTAAACCAGATTTTTTTTTTAAAGTGGCACGGTAGGGCCTCCAGCCATTGCAAACTCTGGATGCATGTGCCACTGTGCATCTGACTTTACGTGGGTACTGAAGAATCCAACCCAGGTCATTAGGCTTTATAGGCAAGCTCCTTAACCGCTAAGCCATCTTTCCAGCCCCCAGAATTTTTTTTTTAAATGAATTTCCAGGCACAATGGCACATAACTGTAGCTCAGCTACTTGGAAGGCTGAGCAGAAGGATCACTTGAGCCCAGGAATTTAAGGCCGGCCTGGGTTGTATAGAGCAACAAAAGAAAATGAAATAGGAAGTGACAAAATGTTCATACAAGGGTTTTTACAAAACTGAACTAAGCATACAAATATATGTGCATGTGTATATGCATGCCAGTACAGCAGGTCTCAATGAGAGATGTGCCTATGGAGGTTTATGAACAAAAAATTCACTCACCTAATACATACATAGCCAAAACATTTCTAAACATGAATCCCTGAAGTCTGGGAAATAAACTATCAGTTTACTTTGCTTAAAAGCCACTTTGGGTGTAAAGCCAAAAGTTAAGTTTACAATTCTGTAAGCTAAAGGCACTTCCAGACGAGGGAAGTGTAGAGTTAATGTCTCCCAGAGCGGAAACACCACCCTGAACTCTCAAGTCTCTTCTCCCCAGAAGAGCTCTAATTACTTTCCACAGTTCCATGCTCAGACATGTGAAAAAAAATTTTCATGGAAGTCAACTCAGATAATTTTTTGTCTCGATTTTTTTATGAATACCACAGGTTGGTTATTTGCATCTGAAATTCTCCAATCTGTTACTATTCAGAAACAAATTCTAGACAGAAAGCTCTCTGCTTTCTGCTGGAGGTAAAACTCTGGCTTTTCACTTTAAAAAAAAAAAGCTGGGAGCCGGGCATGGTGGCGCAGGCCTTTAATCCCGGCAGCACTCGGGAGGCAGAGGTAGGAGGATTGCCGTGAGTTCAAGGCCACCCTGAGACTACATAGTGAATTCCAGGTCAGCCTGGACTAGAGCGAGACCCTACCTCAAAAAACAAAAACAAACAAACAAACCTATTCTTGTTTCAGAGCTAAGGAATTCCTGAGATACTCTTCAGGATACACTCTTCAGTATCAGGGAACTTCAGCTCTTAACACGGAGGAACAAAATATAACAAAACCAATCAGGAATTGGGCGTGATGGCACAAGCCTTTAATCCCAGCACTCAGGAGGCAGAGGTAGGAGGATCCCCATGAGTTTGAGACCACCTGTGACTGCCACCCTGTGACTACAGAGTGAGTTCCAGGTCAGCCTGGGCAAGACGCTGTCTCGAAAACCTAAAAAAAAAAAAGTAGGCTTCGGATAGAGGCTATTCTGTCCCCACACAGAACCCTGCCTAGCATGTTGGAGACACTGGGTTTCATGGACGGAGTGGAGGCTAAAGCCGGTGGGAGAGAACAATTCATGAACCCTCAAGGTGGGCTTTGCATGTGAGGACATGGTATGAATGAGAACTTTATCACCCTCAGGGACCTGTTCACAAAAGAACACAACAAACAACAGCTTAGTTAGAGTACAAAATATTAGGCTAAAATAGCATTTTACTTTTATTTTGGTTTTTCAAGGTAGGGTCTCACTCTAGCCCAGACTGACCTGGAATTCACTATGTAGTCTCAGAGTGGCCTCGAACTCATGGCAATCCTCCTACCTCTGCCTCCGGAGTGCTGGGGATTAAAGACATGAGCCACCATGCCCAGCTTAATGGTTTTTTTTAAATTTCCATTTATTTGAGAAAGAATTGGGGGTGGGGGGAGGAGATGACACATCAGGGCCTTCTGCCACTAAAAACAAACTCCAGACACATACACCACTTTGTGTATCTGGCTTTACGTGGGTACTGGGGGACTGAACCCAGACTGTCAGGCTTTGCAAGCAAGCATCTTTAACTGCTGAGTCATCTCTGCAGCCTTTAACTATTTTTATTTGAGAGAGAGAGAGACAGACAGACAAAGAGAGAATATTAACATGTGTATGGGAGCACCAAGGCCCCTTGCAGCTGCAGATGAATTCCAGAAGCATGGGCCACTTTGTACATCTGGCTGTCAGTGGGTACTGGGGAATTGAATCTCTCACTCCTGAGCCATCTCCCATAGTGGCATGTTTAAAAGTAAGCCTCCTAAGAAATCAGCTCCCAAAGGCTGGACTATGGGTGTGTGAAGCAGGCAGTCATCAGCTCCGGTCTCCTTCATGCTCCACATCACTAATATGGCACACCCAAGTGCACTAGGAAGATGTGCTCTTCTAGCTGGTCCTTAGCAGTACTGCTCTCTTTCCAGGTGTAGTGGTGCACACCTGTAATCCCAGCATTTGAGAGGCTTAGGCAGGATGAGTTCAGGGCCAGTTCAGTTTGTGGTGTTTTTTTTTTTTTTTAATATTTTATTTATTTATTTGAGGGAGTGAGAAAGTGAGAAAGAGGCGAGAGAGGCTAGAGAGAGAGAGAGGAGAGAGAGAGAGAGAGAGAGAGAGAGAGAGAGAGAGAGAGAGAGAGAGAGAGAGAATGAGAATGAAAACAAACTCCAGAAGCATGCACTACATTTGGCTTTACGTGGATACCGGGGGATCAAAACTCAGGTCCTTCTGATTTGCAGGCAAATGCCTTAACTGCTAAGCTATCTCTCCAGCCCCTGTCTGTTCTTTCTTTTTTTTAAAAAATATTTATTTACAAACTGAGAGAGAGACAGAATATGAATGGGTGTAGTGTATGAATGGGTGAGGGGTAGGCCTCCAGCCACTGCAAACAAACTTCAGATGCATCTGGTTTACATGGGCACTGGGGAATTGAACTTGGGTAGTTAGGCTCTGGGGGCAAATGCCTTAGCTGCTGAGCTCTCTCCAGCCCATCACTGCTCTTTTTAGTGTGTTTATTTTGGCTATCTAAACATTTTAACTTTTATATTCTAATCTCAATTATATGGTTGCTAAATACCTGAGTCATTAAAAAAAAAAGTATTGCCCCTATGACTCAGCTACACCTGCTTTAAATTTATATGACTAAAAATCAGGTAGAGGGCTGAAGAGATGGCTTAGCGGTTAAGGCATTTGCCTGCAATGCAGAAGGACCTGAGTTCAATTCCCCAGTGCCCATGTAAAGCCAGCACAAGAGGGCGCATGTGTCTGGAGTTCATTTGCAGTGGCTGGAGGCCCTGTTGTGCCCATTCTCTCTGTCTGCCCCCCTCTCCCTCCCTCCCTCCCTCTCTCTCTCTCTCTCTCTCGAATAAATAAATAAAATATTTTTTAAAAATCAGGTAGAAAAATACTAGCCCAGCAGACACTGGATCTGCAAGGCATGGCTTTCATGGCTGTAATCCTTGTGAGTTTACTTGAAATATCTAGCCATGCCAGAAGTAAACCTCCAGAACACTATCCACACTTAGCACCCCAAAACTCAAAGCAAGTCGTCTGTGTAGACCAAGCGCAGGCAGCTTCAAGTGAAGGGCTCCACTCCAGGGAGACAGCCTACAGAACTCCAAGGCCAAGGCCAAGACTTGGGATGTAGCTCAGTGGTAAAGTGCTTGTCTAGCACACATCAGGTTCTCGATTCCATCTCCACAAAACCACAAAGAAAGGAGGGAGGGAGGGAAGGATCTCACCATCACCGAAAGACTTAACCCAAACATTCCCCCTTCTGTGAAACTAACTCTGGGCAGGCAGACGAAGCAGCACGTGCTTCTGGGCCAATATGCTGCAAGGCTCTAACATGGCCCAAGTCACTGAACAAAAAGCCACACAGGACCCTGATAAGAGGGCCACATCATCACCTTGGAAATCCTAGAGAGCAACTAAAATGTCTGTGGAATAAACTTATAAAATTCACATGCAGAGCGCTGGGCGCACACCTCACAGAGATTGTACATTAGGGGCTGGTGGGATTTGGAAGAACCCCTGAGATAAGCAATGCCAAGGAGTCCACAGAAGTAATGAATCCCATAACGCACATCACATGTGATACCAATCACATGCACCTTGCAACACTTTCACAAGGAAAACGGAAAATGCCAAGAATTGTGGATTTTCTATGTAAGTCTATTCACCTACAACCACATCTGTTCTCCCCTATTATTGCATAAGCCATGTATTTTTCTTGGCTAAATTTACCCATCATACAAGCCACTCCAACCATTTATCTCCACAAGTGAAAAAAATAAATGACATCTGCCATATGACAAGTTGCCAAGAGCAGGTTCTGGATCTTAAACACAGTAAGGGAAAGATGCCGGAGTGGACAGAAATGATCAAGGCAAAGAGATTAAACAAATATGCACACAGACCAAGCAAACAGGCCGAGTGTTGTGGCGCACGCCTTTAATCCAGCACTCGGGAGGCAGAGATAGGACAGCAGTGAGTTCGAGGCCTGCCTGAGACTACATAGTGAATTCCAGGTCAGCCAGGGCTAGAGCGAGACTCTACCTCAAAAAACAAACAAAAAAAAAGACTAGTAGAAAACAGTGCAAAAATTCAGAGAAGCAATGGTTGGCCAGGAAACGAGTGAAAACATTCTTACTCTCACAAGTATCAATGCAAATAATCGGGTGTCTTGCACAGAGGGCTGCTTTTCCGTGTGTTTCTCGGTGGTGCTGGGAACGGGTCCCACCGAGTTAAGGTGCCAACTTGAAAAGCCGTAACATGCATTACTCACTCCTCCTACGCAACACCGCAATGACGCGTCCACCACAGCAGTGCGTGAACGCTCGTGCTAACGGCGCAGCCACCGGAAAGCCGCGGTATCCGTGAGCCACGGCGGGAGTGCTAAAGATTCAAGCAGAAAGCGGATTTGACCGAGGCCGGTGGAGGGATGCGTGTGCGTCGGTGTGCGTGTGGGAGCGAGGGCCGAGGAACGTCACCCCCGCGCGGTCACGTCCGAGCGGAGGGGCCACGAGGCTCGGCGCTGGACCCCGCGCCCCCCGCGCCGGATGCCGATGCCGCCCGGAGCGGTCGGCGGAGCTCAGGACACCCGCGCCGCCGCGCTCACCTCCCCCGGCGGCCGTCAGCAGCGCCGGAGCCCGCCGAGGAGCCCGCAGTCGGCGGCCCCACAGCACCAGCGCCCGCAGCTCCCGCGCCATGTCGCCGTTCCCCAGCGCCGCACGCAGCCCGGGAGGGCGGGGCGGGCCTCGCCCGGGCGCGGATGAGTGACGTCACGGGGCGCGCCGCGCCGGCGCGGGGCGTAGCGACCGTCGGAGCCGAGGGCGGGACCTCGGTGACCTTGGGTCTGGTGGTCAAGGGCGGCAGCCCCGCGCCGGCGCGGAGGCTGGAGAGACGGTGCCTGCGCCGTCCGCCCCGCGCGCCCAGGCTAGCGCCGAGGAGGAGAGCGTTGCTTCCGTGTGGGCGCAGACTGGCCGGCGGAAGTCCCTCCTCCTAACCCGATCATGCCGAAGTGACGGTGAGATTTTAGGTTTGATTTGTGCGCAACAGAACGTAAAACTCGGTAACCAGCACCTCCGAGGTTGGATTTACCGGTTTGTTCTTCCTCCTGGAAGTGAGAGTCTGGGGGATCACGAGCTCACTAACATAGGATCAAACCCCTGCACCACTTCATCTGCAGAGGAGCCCACGAGGCTCCATTTAGACAGGTTCCCTTAGGATTCTGAGGCACACTGAATATGATCAAATACTTTTTACAAAAACTAGAAAGGTTGACTGATTTTGCTCCAAGGCCCTGGTTCCAAACCCAGCAAAGCACACACACATGCATGTCTCCTCAGAATTGGAGTGTTGGCAGAGGGCATGTCTGGGAACACTTCCAGGTTAAATGTGTCAAGAATAGCTCCCAACTTCCTGACTTAATTCATGGAGGAGAATGGAAAAGAGTGGGCTCCCTCCACCAGCTCTGCTCCTACCGGCCAAACATCCTTCACAGCCAATGGCTTGCCTGGAACTCAGCCTGTTCCTAACTCTTCTGCCTCTGCCAACAGGCCCTCCATCACCTACCCTGTTTGAGTTCTCTCTCCATTTCCCAGGAAGTTCCCACAGATACTTCTCCCTTGAGAGTTTATTCCCTCTTCTCTCAGGAAAGAATCACGTTAGAGCTAACATACTAGCCTATGGAACACTAGATCTGGCCTTCCAGAAAGAAGTTGAATTTGGCAATGGTAAGTACCTCTAGGCTTCAGTTTTTTAAAAGACAGGAGCAAGATAGGTGGAAGCCAGGCTCTGCAGAGTATACACCTCTCAGGTTCCAGACAAACCAACCCTGTGCTATCCTGCAGCTACTCATTTCCCAGGAAACCGAAGTTTGGAACTCACATTCCTAGTAAGGGTTAGGAACAGCAGCAAATGGCTTTCCACAAAACTTCAAGGGTCACCTGAGCTCCAACCCTTCCTGGTATACCAATTCTGATTGCCTAACACCCATCAGCTTCAAATATCCCTTTCTTAACCTATAACCTTTCCTTGCTTCGTTCCATTTCCCAGCTTTGGGACTTTTAGCAACAGTTTTTCCCTACCTTTCTTTCATTCTCACTCCACCCCATCCCTACTCCAGGAAGAAGCATAGAAAACAGTTTTCCTCTCCTTAGTGAGCCATGGTCAGAGGAGTCCTGGGCAGGGTCAGAGATGACAAGGAAGGAGTTCTGGGAACAGGAAACCTGGCTGGCAGGAAGAAGTAGAAACTTGTCAGCCACACTTCTCAGACTGAAAACACCTGAGGGTCGGTATGTGCAGATTCTCAGCCCAGCTTAGAACGTCCACCTATCACTCTCCTTCAAGGGTCCTTTCATCTGAATTTCATGGGCATATCCATATGGATTAAAAAAAACTTTGGGGCTGGAAAGATGGCTCAGCAGTTAAGGCGCTTGCCTGCAAAGCCTAACAACCCAGGTTCAACCTCCCAGTACCCACATTAAAACCAAATGTGCAAAGTGGCACGTGCATCTGGAGTTGATGTGCAGCAGCTGAGTCCCAGCACTGGGGAGGCAAAGGTAGGGTTTTGCCATGAGTTTGAGGCCATCTTGAGACAACATAGTGAACTCCAGGGCACCCTGAGATACAGCTAGACCCTACCTGGGGGTGGAGAGGATCAGTTTGGAGCTTGGGAGAAGGCTCAGCAGGTGCACATCCTCGTGCCTCAAAACATGAGGATGTGAGTTAGATGCCCAACACCACATAAAAAGCTGAGTGCAGCCATGCATGCTTGTAATGACAGACAGCACTGAGGGACAGACAGAATTGTTGGGGCTTGCAGGTTAACCAGTCTGACCAAAAGAACCTGGCAACACCAGTTTAGGTGACAAACTGTCTCAAGGAAACTGCTAGAGAGAGACAGAGGACACTCAGTATTTTACTCTGCATGCATTTACATGGACACAAAGCCTCATGTGTGACACACATGTACATTGTACAAATACAAAAATTGCTTTAAATGAGTAAAATTCCTTGTTGTGGCCCACAGTCATGGGATTCGAGACCATAAAGGCCACTTGTCTCAATCCTCTCTTAGAAATTATGTAGAGGATGGGCTGGGGAGCTTGATGCTGTCAATACGAGGGTTGACTGACACTAGGCTGTCAAAAATTTTTTTTCTCAGATGTCCAAGTTTTCCAGCAGACACCAAACACAGAGACTCATGTGATTTTCCCATTTTCATGAGCAACCCTAAAGCTAGCTCTAGGTGAATTTGTGGGATAAGGATGGAAGGTCGGGCTGTTCGCAACACTGAAAGGGATTCTTACCTAGAGAGAAAACCTGGTTCAGGGTCAGGTGTTTGATGCTCTGTGAACTATAGTCACTGGACCACAGTAGGCCAAACGACTGTTCTATTTAAACACCATCTTTACCATCCCCAGGAGGACAGCAAGATTTGGGAATTCATTTAAGGTTAAGGCTGAAGTCCTTGTTCCAATCCAGGGCTCCTTGCAAGGGTGAAGCTGTCTTATATTGTCTCAAGAATATCTATAACATGGCTGTGAACTCCCTTTGAGATTTTGTTTAGTGAACTAGCAAGATTCCTAATAAATCCTCTATAAACTGATAAGAACACGATGACAGCAAGTTTAGACTACTTAGATCAACCACAGAGAGCTCTGATCGGCTCATCAAAACTCCTTAGGAATCTGAGTTTGGGCTCTGCTTTAGTTAATTGACAGGCCTCACCTTGGACTTTTTGCATACATGATCGAAGCACATGGAATTAACCAATAACGTCTCCGTGAGATGGTGTTTATCTCTGCAGATCCAGAAGAACACTTATTCTTAACATTCCCACACAGGTTTGCTCCACTATTCTGGCTACGGCTCCACTTCCCAGGACACTGTACTGGGTCTACTTCCTGGCATTCCTGCGTCTCCATCACCTTAATGAGAAGTGTTTATTTCATTATTTTTGGTTTTTTGAGGTAGGGGCTCACACTCTAGCCCAGGCTGACCTGGAATTCACTTTGTAGTCTCAGGGTGGCCTTGAACTCATGGTGATCCTCCTACCTCTGCCTCCCAAGTGCTGGGATTAAAGGCGTGTGCCACCACGCCCAGCTTATTTTCTTAACAACAGCTTACTTTGCCATGGAGTGCTCAACCATGTTTTGGCTCAAATTCACTCTTTGACACCATTTTTATAGCAAAACTCAAACAGAACCTTATGATTCAAGAACACCAAGTATAGAAGCAGCAGTTTTTGTATGACATAATATTCTACACTTGATCTTAGCCAAAAGGCCAAGAAGCGATGACATGATATTCTATAGACACCAGATTCTGCTTCAGTTCTTAAAACGCAGGAACTTCACACAGCACCACATGTGTGGTGAGACACTGAACCAGGCACCTTCAGCTCTCCAGTGACTAGCAAAGCTGAGGTAACGCTAAGGTCATTAGCCAATCGGAACCATCTTTGAATCCAAGCAGTTTTACCAGCTTTTATTATAAACACCAGCACATTTCAAGTTCCCTCTTTTTGATCACAAATATAGGACTTTTTTCTTCTCCTCTTAAGTATACAGCATGAGACACAAGTGTCTGGGCACTCCAGCTCTTACATAAATTTCCTTAGGACAAGCTCAGGGATAATAGCCACAGCCCACACCCTCAGCCACATCCCTCGACATCCAGATGGACGGTTGCATAGGATGCAGACTCCAAAGAGGAAGAGGTTGGTACAGTTTTGAATTCCAGGATAACCTGAAAAAGGTGTCCCCACTGCTCACGTGCAAAGGCCGCACATCGGTGTGGGCTTCTGAGTGTGGGCTTAGAGCAGCTCCTTTGGACTCCAGTTCTGCTTCTTGTTTGAACACATGGCTCAGGGCTTCCCCATCAGCAGAAAAGAGGACCTTGAATGTGCCAGGACTCAGCGAGGTGAGCCAGGACGGAGCATCTCTAGAGGGCATGAGATGGGGTGGAGACAGGGATTGGTTGGGGTGTTAGGAGGTGGTCTTATCTTTATCCACATTATTAAAAACTCAAGATTCAAAATTCCAATCTTGAAAAAACTTCCTTAAATTTAGATCCCCAAGTATGTATTTTGAAAATACTTCTGTGAACATAAAGGACAAAAAGTAAAGCTACTTGGGTCATGATTTTTAAATTTAATACTCCCCCACCCTCATCTATACCACCCTGTAGCTGGAAGACAGGGATTTAACAACAACAACAACAACAAAAGTTCCCTGGGGGGGGGGCCAGCAGACTAGGGGGCTAACTTCAGTTCCTCTGTCAATGGTCCTCCTCTTAGATATGACATTTATAGTATTCATGAGCTCATGGCCCTGCTCAGAAGGACACCTGTAACTGGACTGCATGAGTGAGACTACATAGTAGTAGCCCCCAGGGTGGCACCTGGCCTATGCGAGAATCTACTGAGGCCATGTAGGACAGGCTGAAGGAGGTAAGCTCACAACTAAACACAGGATTTCGGAGGGGAAGGAGGTGGGCAGTAACTACCTCCAGTCCCTGGAGCACCCTTTGCATTGATCGTGAGATTCGGGTATAGAAAGAGAGACTGCCCGAAAACAGGGCAAGAAGCCCTCTCCAAGGGGGCAGCTGGCTAAAACAGAAGGGAGAACAGGAAGACCAGGCTGGAAGCAAAGTGCTGTTCCAACCCAGTGGCCATCATCCCTTGTGGGTATGTGTGAAATTCACCTGTGAGCACTGAATATGAGAGGCACTGCCCAACTGCCCCCTTGTCCTCTGGGAAGGAAGCCCCCAGGTGGCCACAAGCCTGGGACATGGCCCAACTGCCACCCACATTGCTTCTGTTGAACACAGCCCCGGCATCTCCACTCTGAGCAAACAATCAGAACCATGTCTTACAAAGAACAGACTCCAAAAATATATATAAATAAATAAAAACCTTAAACATTCTTACAGGGATCTTAAAGAACAGAATACATGTTAAAAACTTCAGTAATTTATATCAATTTTAAGCGATACTTTATATACAATGGGGAAAAAAACACATGCATAGTCCAAATACAATGTTGAAAACAGCATTTTCATAACAAAAAACCCCCGAACACTAAGTGTTAATACCATGTACATGAATTCAAGAAGGACCACCCTTTTTGTCTGTTGCACACAGTTTATTTAACAATATGATATAAGAAATGAGTTGACTTTACCATTCTATACAGTGATTGAATCTTCTTGAGTTTCTTATTTATAGTAATTATAGCGCTTGCATGATTTACACTAGAATTGCTTTTCCTCATTTCAAGTTTCACATAGAAGAAAGAAAAGAATGCTTCTTCTCTATTAACATTAGCATGGTCTAAGAGAGTGATCATCCCTATTTTTGTCTAAAACCAGTTTTATCAGAGAAACAAAGCAACAATTTCTACATCTGCAAGACAAGAGGTTGGCTTAAGCCAGCATGTATAGATAGATGTGTGTGGGTGTGTACATGTGTGCACGCCGGAGTCAATTCCTATCGTCCAGGGGTAATACTTGGAGATGCCCACAGAGTTCACTATAGAAAAAAAAATCTTCCCGCAACATCAGATCGTTATCGGGATACATTATAAGATGCATTATTTCTGGAACCAGTTTCTGAATATTATTTTTCTTCTCACTTTTAAACATAAATGTTTAAAGTCTTGAAAATACAAATAAAAAATATGAATATAATGAACTTGTTTTTCCCGTTAAAAAAAGGCATGAGTCACCAGCAATGACGACAAAAAGAATCCAAACAACCCCCCTCCCCCCAAACAAAAACAAAATGGAAAAAAAAAAACCCAAAAAACAAAAAGAGAGAGACCAGATATTTAAATCAACTGGTTTTTAACAAAAAAATATATTCTTTGTATTGTTTCTTTAAACATCAATCCACCCTTCCACGGCTTGGAAGTCACAGTTCCATCTAGGCTTAATAAAAAGAGCCCAGATGCCTGGATGATCAGTACAAAAGGTCCAAGAACATGAAAGGGGAAAAAAAAAAAAGTGATGCTCTCATAATGCTACAAGCCCTCCACAAACTTTTCTAGCGTGTCTCCCGTGGTGTCACCGACCAGAGACAGTTCACTGGACAGTGTGCTCCTGTTGGGAGTATTCAGCTGTGGAAGCATTGCACTCTGTTCGGGGTTCCCCAGGTGTCCCTGATCCATGGAGCTGGCCATGGTGACTGCAAGTCCGGGGTGGGGGGAACCAGTCTGGGGTGAGACGTGGTGTGGTGAAGGCTGGGGCTGTATCCGTGGTGACGGGCTGGAATGTGGAGGTTGGGACTGGGGCCGTGGAGACTGGACAGGGGCTGGAGACCGCACCTGATTACTAAGGGATGAGGCCATCTGCTGGCCAGGGAGATGCGAGGCCTGTGGCTGTCCTGAGAGCATGTGCTGCTGGGGGCTCATGGGGTTCGGCTGGCCTGGGGACCCAATCTGCTGCTTCATCTGCTGCTGCTGCAGAATCCGCTGCTGCAGGGCCTGCTGGATGTTGGGGGCGCTGTCTGCTCCCAGCCCAGGCTGCCCCATCTGACCAAGCTGTCCCATGGGAGCGGCCATCTGACCCATAGAGCTGCCCTGGATGGGGAGGTGCTGCTGCATACGCTGTTGTTGCAGGGCGGGGGCATAGCCTCCGGGTCCTTGTGGCTGCTGGAACTGAGCGTGCCCGGCCATGCCCCCAGCCATGCTGGCATTGCTCTGCTGCTGCTGCTGTTGCTGTTGTTGCTGTTGTTGCTGTTGCAGCAGCTGCCTCCTCAGCATCTCTCGGTACTGTGGATTCATATTTGCCATGTTGGGGTTATGTCCTGGGTTCATGATGTTGAGAGCCTGGCCCTGGGGGTTCAAGCCTCCCATCGCCTGCTGCTGTGGAGGCACACCGGGCCGTGGCACACCAGCTTGCATAGCATTCAGGTTCTGCAGGCTGGGCTGCTGGTGCATGCCGGGCTGTGGTTGCATGCCAGGCTGGGACTGGAGTCCAGGTTGGGGCTGCATGCCAGGCTGATTGGCCACATACTTGGCTGTGCGCTGTTTGATGAAAGCTGCCATTAGCTGTGGGTTTGACTTGAGGATATTCAGCACCTGCTGCTGCTGCTGAGGGGAGCTGGGAGACTTCAAGGTCCGTAGCAGGTCTTGCAGGGCACTGGGTGAGATGCTTCTTGGTGGTTGCACGTTGGGCATCCGTGGCCCAGCCACAGCTGCCTGGGCCTGCATGGACATCACAGGTCTGGGCATGCCTGGCATCGGCTGCTGCTGGGGGATGGGCGCCTGTTGCCACTGCCCAGGTGGCATGCTGGACATGACAGGCCCGCTGACCTGGTTGGGCCGGGGCACATTCAGGTTCACGGGGGTCATCTGGCTCCCTGGGGTCCCCATGCCCGTGCGCCCTGGGGGCATGCCATTGTTGATGTTCACTCGGTACAGGTGCTGCTGTTGCTGGGCCTCTCGTTCAATCTGCCGGGCTGCTTCCACTGCTGCGGGTGGGGGCTGGGCAGGGGGTGGGGGGGCTGGCACCTGGTTGGTAGGCTTCCCAGCAGACACTGTTGTGGGAGGCTGAGTCCGAGCCACACTAGGGAAACCAGCTGGTGACATGCTCACGGGTGAAGGCTGGGGCTGGGCAGGGGGCTGTGGTGTCTGGGGTGTGCTGGGCTGCTGTGTGGGGGTACCAGGTGGTGCTGAGGTAGGAGAAGGCAAACTCTGCTGAGGCACATTGCGGGTGTTCATGGTGGCCATGCGCCGGCGCATTAGCTGGGCCTGCTGCAGGCGGTGCTGGATCTGCTGCTGGCGGAGTTTGTGTTTGATGTTCAGGCAGAAGGGCACAGGGCATTTGTTTTCTTGGCAGTGTTTGGCATGGTAGCAGCAAAGAGCGATGAGCTGCTTGCACACTGGGCAGCCTCCATTGGTCTTGCGCTTGCAGCCCTTGGTGTGCTGTACCACCCGCTTCATCTTCTGGCAGGACGGCAGCGAGCAGTTGGCATTGCGGCACTGGCAGGCATGTACCAGGGATTGAATGCAGCGCTGGATGCTCAGACGCCGGGACTCCTGGGGACTCTTGGACTGTGGCTCGCCCTGGCTGCTGCCCTCGTCGTCCAGGCCTAGTCCCCACTTCACCATCTTGTGCGTGTGGCTCTTTGTGTTGTAGCAGTTGATGCAAAGATCATAGTCCTACAGACAAGCAAAGGACAGGTCAGCATTAACACATACTCAGAAGATGCAGACACCTCAATGGGCCCACCACAACTGGGTTTCAAACTGGGCCTGAGCCCACTCACACACATGCATGAGACAGTGTCTGCCTGAAGCTTCTGAGCAGTGGAGAGTGGTCCTCCTCCTTCCTTGCTTCACCTCCTTTGGGAAAAGAATTGGGACCCTGACCATGAACAAGGAAGATCGGGAACACTGGCCTTAGCAGAGGACATGGAACACTATCTCCAAAAGGAAGGTAAGAGCTAGCTATGAGCTGAGAACTGCTTGTACTGGACACTTGGAAGGAAGCGCTAGACTTGCAAGGACAAGGGATGAAAACTGTGTCATTAACAAAGTAGAAAGACTAGAGGAGGCTAGAGAAAATTGGAGAAAACACCAGCATTTGAAAGTGAGCATGGTGGTGCACGCCTTTAATCCCAGCACTTGGGAAGTAGGAGGAGGACCACTGTGAGTTTGAGGTCAGCCTAGACTACAGAGTAAGTTCCAAGTCAGCCTGGGCTAGAGTTAAAACCTACCTAGCGGTGGTGGTGGTGGTGGTGGGGGGAATAAGTAAACAGGGTGGAGAGATGGCTCAGCAGTTAGAGGCACTTGCTTACAAACCCTGACGGCCTGGGTTCAATTGCCCAGCACCCACGTAAAGCCAGATGCAAAAAGTGGTGTATGTATCTAGAGTTCGTGTTTACTGCAGCAAGAGGCCCTGGCATGTCCATACTCACTCTCTCAAATAAATAAATTAATATTAAACATTTTTTAAAAGTGAGCAAAGCTGGCTGTGGCAGTGAATGGCTTTAAACCCAGCCCTTGGGAGACTGAGGTAAGAGATTCCATGAGTTTAAGGCCAGCCTGGGGATGCAGAATGAGTTCCAGATCAGCCTGCACTGGAGGAAGATTCTGCTTCAAAAATCAAAAACAGGGCTGGAGAGATGGCTCAGCGGTTAAAGCACTTGCCTCCAGTGCCTAAGGCCCTGAGTTCAATTCCCCAGGACCCACATAAGCCAGACCCACAATGTGGTGGCCCTGGTGTGCTCTCTCTCTCTCTTTTCTCTGCTTGAAAATGAATAATCGTGAGCCTGTCAGTGGCATCTATAAAGAATAAGTCTCAAGTAGAAAGAGGAATAGAGGCTAGAGAAGATTGGAGAAAACAACATTTAAAAGTGAGCGTGGTGGTGCACGCCTTTAGTCCCAGCAAGCAGGAGGATCACCACGAGTTCGAGGCCACCCTGAGACTACATAGTGGATTTCAGGTCAGCCTGGGCTACAGCAAGACTCTAACCTTGAAGAAAAACAAAACAAAGCAGAACAAAAAGTAAGTCTCTGCAGCCCTGACAAGACCTGACCGAAAGTGTCAATCTGCCCCAGGGAAGGTTGCCAGCAGGGAAGACAGCATCCTTTAGTAAGACCAGGAAGAGGAAAACAGCAGAATCCTCATAGGACCAAAGTGCCTTTCTCCACGCTTGCCAGGTCATGACTACTGTTGCTCTGGAGGGGCCCTTGTGATCTCATCTCTCTCCACAGTCAGGATGCCTCTGCACTGGGTCTGTAGGTATGCTGGACAGGAGCAAGAACCAGTGAAACAGTAAGAAGACACTGAAGCTTTTGCTTCACAACTGGCTCCTCATCCTGGTAGGGTTAACACACTGTTGTGTATAAATGCCAACATGTGCAGCCATTCCCACTGGTGCTGGGGCTCTGTAACAGTCCCTACCTCACACACTGTGCAGTGCCAGCGTGTCTCCACGTGGTGTTTGCACTCATTGCAGGTATAGACGAAGCGATCCTGGCCCTGTGTGTGCAGTTCTACCAGCATGCATAACGTAGACCACTTGGAGCGGCGCAAGGAAGAGAACTCCCAGTGCTTGTCTCTGGCCAGGGTGAGAAAGGCATCACGCCCATCCATGAGGTCACAGCTGAGCAGGGGGTCAGGATCCACAATGGGGGGCAAGGTATTGATGACAGGCCCATGCAGATGAATCACAAAGAAGACCTGCAGACAACAGCTACATTAGCCCACAAAAAAAGCAGTATGTGCACAGAGATACCTCTGCCTGCAGAACAGGACAGCTGAACCCAGTACCTGCTCAAGGCTCAGGCTCCTTGGGATAAAACAGAATGGTGACAGGTCACATGGTATTATACCAAACTAGCCAGTTCTACATTATAGGAGTGGCCCAATTTCTAGTGCTGGTTGCTTCTCTTGGGTCCTAAGCATACAGCCCCTCCCACCCAGCTTAAACCACTACCTCTTTGTGCTTCTCCATGGTGGCATAGAGCTTCTGGGACAGGTCGTTGGACACATTGGGCATGCTGGGTTTCTTCTTGTTGGCGCGGCTTATGCTGCTTTTGTTCTTATTGGTCTTCTTGTTGTTCTTTTTCTTGGCATTCTTGCTGTCACCCTGACTGCCCTGCAAGAACATGCAAAGTTGTCAGACTAATGCCTAGCTCCTAGGTTAGGGGCTCCAGACTGCCTACATCTGAGGCATATGTTGTCCCCAGAAGGGCTAAGGAAAGGTGAGATGCCAGAAGCAGTGCCTTAATTGGGCGAGGTCTGGCCATGTCACTTCTCCAGAGAAAATCTAATCTATGAACCATCACCCATCACCATCACCCATCTCACTAGATGGCAGTAGGTGCCATCTCTCCTCCTACATGCTCAGTTCCTTTCGTTTTGCCTTGGAAAAGGACCAACATCCACCATGTGTGAATGTGAATTCACAACAAAAGATACAGAGAAGGTGTAAATAGAGGAAGAAGCTGCACTGGCAGGAGCAGGGAATCCAACTGATCCTCAAGGTCCCGCTCAATGCCTGTACTAGGCCAGGGCATGTCCAAGCTGTCACTATCAATCTTCTAGACCTGCAACCCACTGTAAATGCTTTCTTGGCTAAAATCAAAGAGGGTCTCATTCCCCAGTTCAAATGTACCAAACTTGGTAAAGACCACTCATGCTTTGGAGAGGGTTCAGTGATGGACAAACTTCTGAGAGGCCTCAGTGACAGAAATCAGAAAATGAGGACACTTTATACTTTTTCTGCCTTATCCTGGCCTGTGCTTTCTCTATCCTACTTAAGGCCAAGGGCTATCTTACCAAAGACGAAACCTAGCACACTGCAGCCACTCACAGAATCACATGTGCACTGACATGTGTGATCTGAAGCTTCAGGATACACCACATACTACCAGCTCTTCATTCCTGCTTTGGGGTACTAGAGGCATCTCAATAGCAGCACACCTGCAATCTTTTCTCTGCTTCTACATCACACAGTATGCTCTGGCTCCACATAGAAGTCTCCTTGGTTCATGTTTTTTTCCTCACACATCACAAAGACCTGTTCCAATTTCTAGGACTGCTCCTCTCAAAATTCACTACACTGAATCTACAGCTACAACAAACCTATGTCACTGTCAGCTCTATCTGGACACCTGCGTAACACCTCAAGACCCTCAGCACAGCACGCTTCTTCCCCTGCTGGAATATCTTTACATCTTGTAGTGGAGGTATCTCAGCTCACATGAAATCTCTTCAACAGCACCCCCTCCCCATCCCACCTTCTTTACTTCCATCTTCTCTCTCCTCGGAAGCTGTTTATCACCTAACAATACACCCTGCAGCTATCCAGCCCCTTGTCCCTGTTTTACTACAAGACACCTCCAGGGACTGGGACAGGGTCCTGTAGTTCATTCTGCACTGCCTGATAAACACAAAAAGAAGAGCAGCCACATGCACTTTTCCACTGCCTACCGCCTGCCTTCCTGGCTCCAAAAGGATACCTTCCTTCCCTCTTCTTTCCAGGTCTAACAACTATGTCCTACAGAAGTATCCCCTGTGCAGAGACTCCCAGGCCTGCTTTCTGCTGTGGATGAGAACACCCCCAAAAGAACACAACAGCAATGTGTTCTTCCCAGCCTATCACCTTGGCCTATCCCAAACCACCTCCCATAGCTCTAGTGGGGGCTTGGGAAGGACCTGTACCTCAGGGGTCTCACTAGCTGCAGTGCTCTCTTCTTTTTTCCTCTCTTCTTCTTCTTGTTCTAACTCCTTGATGCTTTCTTCCAACACGTTGGGCCAGAAGTCCCCTTCAAAATAGGGCAACTCTTTGGCACTTGTGAGCCTGTCTTCAGATGCTTGTTTCAAGATATCCTAGGAGGAAGCAGAACACAGAAGTGAGGTGATGTCCCATCCTGGGGTTCATGCATGCCAATCACAGATATAGGCTGATCAAAGCCCATTACTTTGACCAAGTGCACAGGTGCTTCTGCATGTTCTTTCCATGCTTCATGCTTCCTTTTTAGTTCTTGTAAATGAACGTAACTGTAAAGCACGAGTGCAAGACAAAGACATACATGTCGATCAGCCACACCACAGCATCACCTCCCTTCAGCAATGGGGTACCTTGTAGTCATGAATAATCCGCTCTGCAAATGCCTTGTCCAGCATCTTTTTGTACCACTCCTGTAGTCGTTTGGGTTTTGGAATTTTCTGATCGGGGGGATGGCAATGGAAGATGTAGTCATCTCCTTCACTTGGGGGGCATGCCCAGATGTGCCCTGTAACATACCTGTAAGATCATACATAAGCCTTTACAACATGCTGAGAGTTACAGCTGTGTATGAAGGAAGAAATCAAAACAAATGACCATAATGTTTGTGTAGAATCTGTAAAACACTTAGGTTCCAAACCAATGTGCTGGGGATTAAGTAGGCAAGACACTATCCTTCTTGTGTGTATGTGCATATGGTGGGGGTGATGGGAACTGAACTCAGGTCCCTATACTTGCATGGCAAATATTTTATCAATTGAGCTATCTTCCTTATCCCTGGTATTATCTTTATCACTTGAAAATTCAAGCCTGAATTTAGCCCTAAGCATGTATACATGAGATTGAGCTGAGATCCCAGAGGACCCCCATAACCTTGTTGCAGAGCCTGGGAACACAATGACACAGTGAGGCCCAGTAAAGGCAGGTGTATCAGCAAATCACTAAGTTTTTTGCCCATTTTGCCTTGCACACTGGAAGGGCAGTTCAGGTGAGAATTCTTCTCTAAGGGGTTAATGCCAAATCTCATTCACTCTGTTCAAGATACTTCCATCAACCCTTTTCAGTTCGGGAAAGAAATGTGACAGATACAAAATATAAACACAAAGTACTCAGAAAAAAAAAAAAAAAACAGCCAACAAAAAAAACCCCTTCGCTTGAAAACCTGAAATAAAGCCAGGCATGGTGGTGGATACCTTTAATCCCAGCATTCAGGAGGCAGAGGTAGGATTGCTTTGAGTTTAAGGCCAGCCTGAGACTACATAGTGAATTCCAGGTTAGCCTGGGCTAGATCAAGACCCTACCTCAAAAAAAAAACCCAAAATTTAAAAAAAAAAAAAAGGAAACCTGAAATAGGCCAATTTTATAACATTCAAATTATGCCTCCATAAAGTAGAAGAGAATGGAAAGCAAAAGGCAAACTGCCTGTACTGTGCCCTCCTGGCCAGACACACGTGGGTCTATGAGCAATCTGAAGTGAGGGTTGGCACTTCTTAACTAATATCAATATATTAAAAATAAAAACACAGAAAATTTGAAATGAGAAAAGTCATAATTCATAAAATATACAAAATATCTTTATTCTGGAAAGTCCAAACTCACCCCAATTTCTTCACATATTCTAGGTATCCAATGAGGATCTCATGGTAAACAGCTGTTCGGAGGCAGCGGGGCCGGAAGAAATGAATACTGTCCAGATAAGATATGTACACACGCCTGCGGGGGTGGGGAGATAATTTTTAATTCAGGGTACCCCTCAAGCTTGAAGCCAAACATCAACATCCAAAAACTTTCAGAAATGGTTTTTGATAGTGGTCACACTCGGCCACATAATGGATTGTGATAAAACCCTAATCCCAGTTCCAGCCACGAAGCAAGGAAACAGAAATCACTTTCTATTCCCTAACAAAAGGGATGGCAAACATCCTTAAGGAAGGCTCAAGGCAAACTGGGAGAATCAACTTCCAGGTCCCTCTCAGTCAGATTCCTAACCAATCCTAAATTAACTCTGGGCAGAGACACTTTATTTGAACAGAAGCATCCAACTGTCCCTACTCCTGTTTGTCCACTACCCTAGGTGACCTACCTTGATGAGACAAAGCATGTACAACACAAATATGTTGTCAGCAAGACCGTTCACTTCCCACTAGTTCAGAGGAAAACAAAACTAACTAGCTTGGTTGGTTAATTTCTTTTGATTTAATGCCAAAGCACTTAGCTCCTCTAAGACTAACAACATGTTGAAAACGACACACTTGGGAGGAGGATGGAAGAATACCTTGTGTTAGGCGGGGGACAATCAGAGCCATATTCTTGCACGTGCATCCCAAAGAAGCACACATCAACTCCATCAATTTCCTCAAAGGCAAAGAGTGCTTTGGTTCGGTATGGGAAAGATTCAGACATTTCTCCAGAATCCACAAACCTGAAATAAGTCAGAGCCTGGTGTTTGCAAATGCCAGAGTTCTCAAGGTGCTTCTGAGCTAAACCTGGCCTGCGGAACAGAACTAAAGGCTTGGCCACTTCCTGGGACAATAGCCAGAGCTCTTCCCATTGTTCAAAGCAGCTTCAGAACTGTGTTATATCTCTTCTGGACCCTGTGGATCAGGTCTGAGAACTGTACCTCTGTTAATGAATTTCGGGCTTTATGGAAGGGCTAGCTGCACACACGTGTTAGCTGCCATGAGCCTCTGAGTAAGGACATCACATTCAGTGCCCCAAAGAGACAGGGGCCACTCCCACCAGTTTAGGAAGGGAAGTGAGCACACAAACCGTGACTTCATCCCAGGCTTGACCTCCACAGTCTTGTCAGAGCTGGCCACCACTCTGACAAAAACCTCCCCAGCTTCAGGGTGATTTTGGCGCCTCAAAAACTTATTCACTCGGTCTTCCAAGTGGTTGCCCAATCGTGTGGTCTGAAGTCCTAGGAAATCCAGAACAACCAAGGGGTTAGGCAGGGCTGTTGAGAATGCACCATCCACCTCTTTCCTTTGGCATTGTCTGTTACCTCTGGGAAGTAATGTTCTTTAAGCACAGAAGGGTCATGTCTGAAAACTGTTACAGGCCCAGATATTTGTGCCCTGTTCTAACAGTAAGGGACAGAAGAGCCACAGATCTAGCATGAATCTAACAGAGCAATAAGGATAGTGCAGAAGAAACCAGGCAGTGCACTCCCTGTCTTTTGCCCTTCACCTCAAATCCTGGGAGTCTGAGATACAGACTGTGGAACAAGCTTTACCCTGGGACTATGCTGAGTAAAAGGCTCTTGTGTAGTTAGCTAGCTTTCACAAATGTTTCCCAAGGATGTTGCCAGATGAACTACTTCTTGCCCCAGAAGCACACTTTAAAGAACTGTAATAGCAACAGAAAATATCGCATGGCACATCTCTGAGGAAGGTATGGCACAGGCCCAGTACTTAAGCATCAGCCAAGGACTGTGTGCTGACTTGTGAACACTCTGCTCACCTAGAGGGAGGCAGGGTAGGCATGTGATCAGTCCCAGCCCACCTCATCATCACCTTGGTAAGGAGGCCTGTCCTTAGTTGGTTAGTTGGCTTTTCTTCCCACCTCAGAGAAAGCCCCATGTAACCACCATGACAGATACCAGATGTCAGGTGTGGGGCCTCGTGTCTTTAATCCCAGCACTTGAGAGGCTGAGGTAGAAAGAGTGCCTTGAGTTTAAGGCTAGCCTGGGCTACAGAGTAAGTTCTGGGTTAGCCTGGGCAACAGTGACACCCTGCCTCAGAAAAGGAAAAACATAAAACAAAAAATTCAGATAGCCGGGGGTGGTGGCGCACGCCTTTAATCCCAGCACTCAGGAGGCAGAGGTAGGAGGATCACCATGAGTTCAAGGCCACCCTGAGACTACAGAGTGAATTCCAGGTCAGCCTGGGCTAGAGTGAGACCCTACCTTGAAAAACCAAAACAAAAAAAAAAAAAAGAATGAGGGGCCAGGGCACGGTGGGGAATGCCTTTAGTTCCAGTATGTGGAATCACCATGAGTTTGAAGCCAGCCTGCGACTACAGAGTGAGTCAGTATGGACTATAGTGAGACCCTGCTTCAAAAAATAAGTAAAAAAATAAAAAGATGAGAAGTATATCTAAGATATCTTATACTTGGGTGGGCATTACACTTTAGGAACAGTGTGGTCAGGCTGGGTCCTGTGCTCAGCAGTCCCCAGAGATTAGATACTGTTCTGACAGGGACAGACCCAGGCACAAAAGGCCTCACAGGGATGTACACATTCTTGCTGAAATCTCTGAAAAAAACCTTCTAATTTTCAACCCTACAATGTTACCAGCAAGCTTTGGTCCCTCATGAGGTGGCTTCTAGTTGAGACTTACACAAAGGGGCTCCTAGGGGCCTGGCCATGGCCCTATATCTGTGTAAGGTGTCATAGTTCTGAGCTACTGCATGGGATCTACTGATGAACACTCTGAGAACTCACAACATTTATTTTCCAAGGTTTCTAAACTTTACTTTTGATCTTTTTATGAAAAGATCAAGCCAGGGCTGGAGAGATGGCTCAGTGGTTAAGGCACTTGCCTCTAGTGCCTAAGGCCTCGGGTTCAATTCCCCAGGACCCACATAAGCCAGACCCACAAGGTGGTGGTCCTGGTGCTTGCGCTCGCTCGCGCTCTCTCTCTCTCTCTCTCTCTCTCTGCTTGAAAATGAATAAATAAAATATTTTTAAAAAGATCAAGCCAAATGATCCCAGTAAGAAACAAAGAAAGTATTAGAAAGAATCTTTCCACATGAAAACCTTTGACAATTGAGTTCTGAAGCCACAAGTTGAGAGGTACCATAAGAAGACAAGTAACTACCCAAATGACAGTCCATGAAAGAGAAATCTTTAAGGAAACTTACTCTTAGCACTGAACTTGTTTTCTTTCCGAGGTCTGCCAGATTTCTTTAAGCAGTTGTCACAAACAAAACTGTGAAACAAATAATGGGTGTGATCAGATTATACTCATAAGTATAAATTGCCAAACCAATGAAAGGCAGCATTAAAATATGTTGCTGAAGTTTAAATCACATCATTGTAAAAGAGCAGGCAAACACAAGATGCAAATTTAGAATCAAATGCTACTTTCCTTAATTGCTGAGAGAACAATGAACACAGCACCACAGCCTCACTTCCCATGGCTCTGTGCAGAGCTGTTCTACCCTCGCCTAAGGTCACTGGAAATACTCACCCTGAAGGCCAAATGATATCATAGTGCAGAACACAAATCTGATGCATCTTCCGACCACACTCCTTGCAATCAACAAAACTGGGAGACAAGAAAACACAGTTATGCATAGGAAGCCACTACAATGCAGTCTTGGGCAAGCGCCTGAGTGTGACACACTTGGTTCTTTTGCTCACTTTAAATAACACTGCCATTCATGCAGGAGTTGACTCTGATCCAGATGTAGTTTAAATATTTGTCTATATTACTTATTTTCTCTATGGAAAAGTGGACTTTCTCCTCCCCTTGGCCTCACATTCATGATCCTCCTGCCTCAGACTGAGTGCTGGAATTACAGTCTGCACCATCATGCCAGACTCTCTTCCTTTCTCTATACAAGTGCTTTATTCCTCTTTTCTCCCAATCTCCAGAAACAAAACTTTAATTTAAAAACATTACTGGGGGCAGGAGAGATGGCTCAGTGTTTAAGGCACTTGCCTGCAAAGCCTAAGGATCCAGGTTTGATTCCCCAGTACCCATGTAAAGCCAGATACACAGAGTGGCACATGCATCTGGAAGAGTTTATTTGCACAGGCTGGAGGCCCTGGCATGCCCATTCTCTCTCTCTCTCTCTCTCTCTCTCTCTCTCTCTCTCTCTCTCTCTCTCTCTCTCTCTCTCCCCCCTCTCTCTCTGCTTAGAAACAATTTAAAAAAAAAACATGCTAGGAGCTGGAGAGATGGCTCAGTGGTTAAAGGGCACTTGGTTGACAATCTTGATTGGCCCAGCTGCAATTCCCCAGCACCCACGTAAAGCCAGTTGCACAAAGTGGTGCATGCATTTAGAGTTAAACTGTTTACAGTGGCAAGAGGCCCTGGTGCATCCATATTCTGCTTCTTTCTCTCTATCTCAAGTAATAAAATAAAAAATTTTAAATTACTATGATACAGCTAGACAGATGGCTCAGTGTTTAAAGGTGCTTGCTTGCAAAGCCTGTTGGCACAGGTTCAATTCCCAGTACCTATGTAAAGTCAGATGCAGAATGTGGTGCATGCATCGGGAGTTCATATGTAACAGCAAGACACCCTGATGCACACTCCCTCCCTTCCTCTCGCTCAAATAAATAAAAAAATTATAGTAACAGTGAAGTTCAGAGGTCTGTAATTCTGATGTAAGCATTTTCAAGAACTGTGCTTTCTTTTGGTTATTTCCATACATCTAACCCGACTCAGGAAATAGAGAACACTTTTTTCAGTGTAATAAATCTCTTGGTCTTGACTTTATTTTATTTTATTTTTTTAGGTAGGGTATCACTCTAGCCCAGGCTGACCTGGAATTCACTATGTAGTCTCAGGGTGGCCTTGAACTCACAGCAATCCTCCTACCTCTGCCTCCAGAGTACTGGGATTAAAGGTGTGTGCAATAAGCCACGTAAAAGAACCCCCTGTCCCCCAGGCACAGGATATGCCTGCTCTGCATTTGTGAGACGGTGGAAGGCAACAATGCTACTGGTAAGTGGACAGACTTCATTTGAGTGCACAATAGTACGGTAGGAAGTTGGCCCAATTATGGTCCTGGAACCATTCTTCATATTGCTCTGCACAATCATACCCAACCCCCAGAGCTGCCTCCTCTTTGAGTCCACACCAAGATACTCAGAGGTCAAACCTTGGAGCTCTTTAGTTTACTGACTTACAGCCACCCCCACACAGCCTCAGAAGGCTTAGTGCACAGAAAGCATCATGGTTTTTCTGGAACATGACCCAAGCTCTTATGAACAACTGTCTGGCCCTTTAACCTGCACTATGTTTTGCTATGCAAATATTGAGCCATGATATGTTCTACTCTAGCTTTTCTGACCGGTTCTCTGTAGGAGAGAAGGACACACAACACTGTGTGCAACATGGCCTGACTATTGGCTAGAACTGACACCCACCCACAGGAAAGGGCAAGGAGCCTCTCCACTCCCTGTGAAGGCCTTCAAAAGGCTTCACTTCTTTTTTCAGTCTTACACCACAGCTACCTTAGTTTTCAAATCTTTCCTCATCTCAGGGAAAGAAAGCATCTCCACACTCCCTTCCACTGGCTCTCCTGTCCTTACCCCCCCTCCAGTCCTCTTCCACCTCCAATATCTCCTGCTGCACTTTGAGCCTTGAGTTTGTGCTTGAGTTACAACTAAAGCCTCCTAAGGTATTCATCTTCCGTGTCCAAGAGGTCTTCGTTTTTTTTTTTAATTCTTTAGAAATACCATCTCACTATGTAACTCCGACTGGTCTTGAACTAGCCATTCTGCCCCCAACATCCTGGCTGTTGGGAGTAGACACCTGGGACAGTGTGTGCCATACATACTGTCCCAGGTCATCCTTCTACAGTAGAACTAATACTGCTCTTCAAAACTTCCACAGCACACATGGCATGGTCTAAATGTCAAAAGTATAAATGGTCTTTCAGTAAGTGCATTCCATGGGTGTATGGGAGGGGAGTGATGGGCCTTCACCCCCAGGGACTGACCAACCAATCGATCTAATAACCCATGGTTATCATTTAATACCCTTATATTCTTCCATTCCTTTGTCTAGAATGTTCTGCCCATTTCCCAGTACCTGCTTCCAAGTCACCTTTTCTGGGAAGTCAAGCTCAATTATGGGGATGCTACTCTGTCCAGGCAAAGGGTGCTCAGGGACCATGCATGCAGCACCTCCTGCTGTCTACACTATGACTTATCTGTTACTGCTGTGAGACTACAAACAGCTCAAAGGGTTTAGTTATCCACATACCCCATTGGCATGCAGTCAATGTGAATTTACTGAAAGAATGTGAATATAAATTGTTTTGTAGAACATGTATTTTGAGATTTTTTTAAAAAGAATCTACATCTAAAAGATAACTGCCTAACAAGTCACATTTTAAATATTTTCTTCCTGATCTGAAACCCAACTCAAAGTTTAAAACAAAAGGAAAGGGCTATATACTCACGGTTCAGGATCTAAGGTATCATTTTTCTTCTTTTCAAACTGATCCTTAGAAATTGTCCTTGTTTAAAACAAAAGAAAAATCATAATCAATTCAAATTCATCAGTTGAGTAAAAACTATTGTCTCTGAAATATTTTGTAACTAGTTCTTCAAATAACAAATGATCATTAACTGAAGCTTGAGTATTACAAATGATGGCATAAATACAGAATTCACTTCCACAGAAAGCACTCCCTTCTTTAGACTAACATATATTCATTCTACCACCACCACTCCTGATTTTTTCACTATTTTCTTTCTTGGATTATTTTCTCCCATCTATCACTAGCTTTACTGTAAGATTTGAATGAGATTTCTTCAATGCAATGAGGTTAATATCCACTTAGGAGAACATCCCACTTTGAAAGGATTAGAGCATTTAAGTTCTAATCAGTGAATTTGTGAATTACTTGTGATCACAGAATTAAACCCACTTTTTTCTGTTTTTGTGGTTTTTAAGTGGCATACAAAAATATTTAATTGTACATAGGAGTACTATGTAATGTTTGACACAGGTACCTATTGCATAATGCTTATATCAGATTAAATATGCTTATCTAATTTGTTATTTGTGGTAAAAACTTTCTAAATCCTTCTATTTAAAACATAACTGCTAACTAGTCACCTATGGTGTAAGAGTACCTCATAGTTTCTTTCACTCACATCTAACCATACCCCAGGACCTATTGGCTAGCCTCTCCCTATCCCTTCCTCCTACAAGCCAATTAACCACACAACAGACTAAAGAATCAAGATGACAAGGGAAGTCAAGCCTTCCTGCCTATAGGCAGAGCCACCTTGTGGCCAGACTTCTAGCATGGCCAGAGCATGGAAGACTGGGGTCTGGAGAAACAGAGCCACAGAACACTGGCAGATTGGCATTTGAGGTATTTCAGTCATAATCTATGAGTTGACCACCCCACCTGTGGTTTTCCTTTTGGCTGCCATTCTCTTTACTATTCTGCCACTCAAAAGTAACACCAGCAGAGGACAAGCACTGGGGAAGAAACGATTCATTCTGTGCAGTGATGAACTAACAAACATATTCCTGTCCCACCTTGGTGCTAAATTAATTAGCAAGAGCCAAACCACCAAGGAGAGAGAGATGTTTTTACTTGGCACTAGAAAAAGGGATGAGAAAAAAAACAGGGTATGTATGTAAAACTCACTTTGTGAGTTGCTATTACTGTGAATAAGGCTATTTTGGTTCTCAGGTATAACTGGAAAAATAATCTCACTAACTGGAAGTTGATGACTATGAAAAAAAGGTAATTTAAAAAAGAAAGAATGGAGAAGTGGTACTGCTGTTTGGATAACCCTGCATCTCTAAGTGTTAGTATCTATGCTCATGTACTTCCACTGACATTACATGTGGACACAGTTAACGGGTTAAGAAGGAAAACGCAACTGTACAAGGCAAATGGCATGTTCTAGCTTCCCCTTTAGTTGTGGACACATGGAAAATGTCAAGATTATACTTACGTCTGGGGTTGGGAAGGGTCGTCACCCAGGGTCACATTCTCGCCCTGGATCTCTGTGAAACACTTCTCACAGAAATGATACCTGTCAGCAAGAAGGCCATACTTGGGTGAACTGGTCCATCACAACATACAGCCACCCAAGCAACGAAGCCACCAATCAGAGCAGGGCAGAGCACCACGACGAAGGGGGGGCGTTGTTGGTTGATTGATGGGTCAGTGAGGACAATGAAAGGAACAGGGGGCAGGTAGGGAAGGGCAGGATTAGAAAACAGGGAAGGGAACAAATAGCACAGACACAGGTAAGACGCAAACACCAGACAACACAGAGCAGAAAGCCAAGGCAAAGCATTGATTAGCATTCGGTCTCATTGCACGCGTCATAGGCCATCATTGCTAACAAAGACAGGCTTGGTCTGGCTCCAAGATGCAAATGCTTTCAAAGATTGTATGGAGCCTAAATTTAGGAATCTGAATTTTGTGATAAAATCAAATATTGTGCCAGGGTTTGAGAAAATTTTACTTTGAACAACAGTCTGACAATCTTAAAGAAGCAAGTTAAACTAAAATAGCCTTATTTTTCAAAATGGAGAATTTATGCTTTACAGCAATCAGAGGTTTCCAGTATTAAGCCAGATCTTTTGATATGTGATGTTGAGTACCCAGAACTGGTTATAATTTTGTTATTTTTCTTCACTGAATTCTAATTGTGTTACAATATGAATGAAACCAAATCCATACTCTAGACAAACACTTAACAGAAATGCAGTCAGGGTCAAAGACTTTCCAGCCATTTATTAACTAGAAGATATAAAATTAAAAACTGTGATATATTGTATGAGCAATACAATATATGCAAATCCATGAGCAATTTCAAAGATTTTTAAAATTCAGTTCTTAGCTTTGATGGGAACTTTGGTACTGGGACCAATCTTTCATCAATCTTGAGATACTTGGCAAATGACTGTTCTGACTTGGTTGACAACCCAAGTTAAGCAAATTGAGTTAATCTTTAAATAGCACAATCTGCATTTGAAAAATTAACTACCACCCCAATTATGTGCTAATAATATAGAGCATGGGCTCATGATACCAAGTAAAACAATTAAAATAAAAACTATTAAATGTTTGGAAAGGACATGAACGAGAATTCAACAAAAAAGCAGGCAGATTCTGCATAAAACAAGATGAGCACACAGGAATACTGCAAAATAAACAAGCTAAATGGAGAATTGCACAAGCAAAAAGAAGGAGCATAAGTAGCAATGGCAGCACAATAAAAATGCAAGTTTAGTGCTCAAAACTACATCTACAAAATGCCAAAGATTATTAGTATTAGGGATACTGTGACAAGACTTCCAAGTACCAAGATGAGTGCACAGTGAGACACAGTAGCTGTGGCCTCACTAGCTCACTCATCACTCACCCACTCCCCCTCCCTCCCTCATTCAGCTACAGAACAGGAGACATGGACTAAAAGGGAACCCATAAGTCCAGTTTCACTTTTAATTAACACATTCAGCATTTTGTCTACAGATTTCACTAACCAACACACAATAGCCTACTAAAAGCATTAAACTTCAGAGCATTCCCAACATCTCAGGTTAGCCAATTTCTCACATTCAACTGATGAGCAGGACAGATTCACTGGGAGTAATGATTGGATTATTAACAGGGTCTTACCAGGACAAAATTAGAGACTGACTAGGAACCGGCAGATTAGCACTGTTTTTTAAAATATATGATTAATTCTGAATGAACTATAGCAATGTCCTGATTATTTACTATTTTATAAATATTATTATAGAACCTTAAAGGGACATCTTTAAGTAGGGAAGGCATGATCATAACTTGTAAGAAAGAAAGCACAAAAAGTATAAACCAACTCAGTGGCAACCAGAACAATATACAAAAGTAGACATTCCCTCAAACCTAAATATTTCCCTTTTAAAAATAAAGCTCAGAAGCCGGGCATGGTGGCGCACACCTTTAATCCCAGCACTCGGGAGGCTGAGGTAGGAGGATCACCATGAGTTCAAGGCCACCCTGAGACTACATAGTGAATTCCAGGTCAGCCTGGACTAGAGCGAGACCCTACCTCGAAAAAACCAAAAAATAAAAAATAAAATAAAATAAAGCTCAGAAGTGAGTGTTTCTTTCATTATTCAAGCAAATGTAATGCTGTGGGCCAGCAAAAACTGCCAGGCACAGTTTGAAATAAAACCATCATAATTACAAGAGTTTAATGACTTTAAAATCCCAGGCAAATTCTTTGATTTTATTCAAATAAGGTGTCAGAGTCTAGCAACACTCAGAACACAAGAATCAGAAACCCAAATTCCAATGCAGCAGAAGCTAACAATGCAGCAATGAGGTTTGAAAGGCAGCCCCCGAGTGCCTGGGAGACCCAAGCACTCTGCATATGACTGATTCCCACCTCTGAGAATCTCAGGGTTAAAGAGTTGGAGTTGTTAACAGACTATAGTGTCTATCCCAAAGCACTGCCAGAGAAATTCAAGATAAACTACCCTGTTCATTAAGAAGGCAAGAGGGCAGGGTCCATAGACTCACTTCATCACCATTCAGAGAGATGAACACAGTGCAAAATAAGGTGGGGGGGTCACCTTTCTAATTTAATAAGTTGAAACAAGTCTGGTCATGGGTAGCACATACCAATGTAGACTACCCCTATTATTATCCAGTCCACATTTTATTCTCCTTAGAAATAAAGGTTCAGAAATTCACTTTTAAGCCCTAATAGCCTAAATGACATTCTGTTTTATGTGAAGGAAGAAGTTGGATGAATGTGGAATTGCAAAGGAGAAATATTTCACATAATCCAAAGAGAATGCACATCTGAGTGAAGTTAGCACATGTAATTCTATCATTTTAGCTGCAAGGGTCATTTAACTTATGGTGTAAATTTTCAAATGCAGATTGTTTTAAGTATTATATAAATGTATACAAACAACTGGAATACCTACAGATAATTCTTATATTATCTGTAATTACTGGAAAAGTTACAAGTTTTGAGCCACTTCCAAATGTTTGAAGTGTAAAAACAAGTGAAAATGCAACCACACTCTTATACATTGGCATTTCACTTGTTTTAAAGTGATTTGTAGAAATTTTCTACCACTTTAAAGTGCTCAAAGTTCAGCACAAGTGACAATCATTCATAAGACCACCACAGTGCTCATAGTCAAAGTTGAGAACAAAAAGTATAAGCAGTTAGAATGTGCAGCACAGAATTAGGCCACTGCTTTCTTAAAATCAGAGTTGGTCAATTCACATACAGCATTCTACAGAGCACAGAGGTATAGCTGGGCGTCTGAAACAGAGTAGTCATAAGATACTTTATTTTCATTTTACCCAGTTAAGAAAAATATACTACTTTTTGTTCAGTAAGACTGAAGTTCTATATAGAAATAAAACTGGGCACTTTGGAATTTTCAACATAGGCCTATGCTTGCACTCCATCAATGACTTCCTCTGAGGTGACAGGCCCTAATCCTACCAATTCAGTTTAAATTTAATGGCTATCAACAGTGCCCAAATCGTTGCAATAATTAAAGGCAGGGTCTCTTCTTTCTAGACCAAAACTGTGCTAGGTAACACAGTAGCAAGGACAGTCATTTTCAGGGTATAGTTACTATTAACCTGTGCTCTTTAAATTTTGTAACCTTAAAAAGCTAGGTGTAGTGGTACATGTGTACAATCCCAGAATTCCAGGACTGCTGCAGGGTGATCTCAAGGTTGAGGCCAGTATGGGCTACATAGTGAAACCCTGTTTCTAAATAAACCCACTTTGGACTGGAGAGATGGCTTAGTGGTTAAAGGAATTTGCTTGCAAAGCTTTGATGGCATGGGTTCAATTGCCCAGTATCCAGGCAGACCTAGATGCACCAAAAGTGGTGCGTGCATCTGGAGTTCGTTTGCAGTGGCAATAGGCTCTGGCATGCCCATCCATTCTCCCTCACTCTGCTTAGAAAGAAATTAAAAAATATTTTTAAAAAAATCAAAAATCACTTGCTTTTAGTCAAAAGACTAAGAATTTAGTTAGCAATTTAACATCTTTTTAAAAAATATATTAAAAAAATTTTTTTTTACATTTTTTGGTCTTTTTTTCAAGGTAGAGTCTCATTGATTTTTCCAGGTAACTCACTGGCTAACCTGGAACTCACTCTAACCTCCAACTCACAATGATCCTCCCAAGTGCTAGGATTAAAGGCGTGCGCCGCCGTGTCCAGATACTATTTTTTCCCCTTTCACTTTAAAACAAAGTGTTCTTGCTATGCAGCTTAGGCTGGCCTCAAACTTGAGACCCTTTTGCCTCAGCTTCCCCCCTCCCTGCCTAAAAAAAATTCTTGGGTAACAGGCATGCACCAAGCCTGATGAAAGGGTTATTTTTGGAATTCAATTCAATTTTTTTTTTTTTTAAAGTCAGATCTCATGTTGGAGAGTTAAGAAAATGAAACCCTTAGCTACTCCCCCCACCCACCAGCCAAATGAATTAGTATGTCTTTCTAACAAGACCAATCAGGCCAAAAGACCTGGACATTCATTTGTCAGCAGAAGAGTAAAATGCCACTGCTCTACTTTCTCAGTACCTAGAAGAAAGCAATTTCAGAGCTTTTCAGAGTTACTCTCAACTTCAGCCTCCTGCTTACAGTGTTACATTTTAAGTGCTATGCCACTGAGCTACATCCCTAGCCAGGGTTGTATTTTAGAAAATTATGGCTTATGAAAGAATAAGCCTAGTCCAAAGTAGTGTAGCAAGTCGTTTTGAAGCTAGATTTCTAGACTATAAAGTATATTTTAAAATTATAGGACTACAGGCCTACAAGTAACCAAAAAGCATTGACACTGTGGCATCTGTCACTGGAACTTTATGAAAGAAGCCGTGTATCCAGGCTGGCTCAGATGAACACACCTTGCACTAACCCCTTTTTGCTCTGCAGTGTAGGAACATGCTTGGTACTTACCTATTCTGGTAGCTGTAGTAGGCTGCATCACGAGGAATTGTACACAACTGCTTCCCATAGCAGCATAGAGTCTGTGGGGAAAACTCATACTGCAAAAACAAAGGAGAAAATACTAAAACCATATTCCATTTATCACCCTGACATACTAGTCAACTATCAGTGTATTAGATGATTTTCTAACAGCTTCACAGTTATTTCAAGACATTTTTGGACTCTGTGACAGTGGACCTCTAGCTTTGAGAATTAGAGTGGCACATGAAAACTGAAAGGCTGTACACAGGCTTCCCAGGAGCACCTCTAACATTACCATGACATCACTTCAGGTAGGTGATGTTACAAAAGACCAGATTGCACCCATGAACTCCCAAGCATATGGTCAGAATGTCCAGTGTCCCATCTTAGGATAATATACCCTCTTGGCTGGCTTAACCAGAAAAGTTCATTTTTCAGAAAAACTTCAGACTGTACCTTGCGTCCACAGCAATATCCAAGGGACTGCATCACAGGGTCAATTTCTTGCTCAAAGACCTCTGCAAGTTTACTGCAAAATTTATAGACCCGGGATGTCTTTCGATTATACAGCCAGGCATTGTTGAACATAAGCCAGACATCATCCACATACTGCCAGGGTTCTTGGTATTGTCCTGTATCCAGCTTCCGCTTGATGGTAGAAAGATCCATGGGATTCTTCACAATGTCAAAATAATCCTTAAAAACAAAATGGTCTCAGTATAGGAGATCCCCCAAATTTTAATAAAAAGCATCAGAGCAACTTGTTCCCAAATGGAATTTAAAAAATAAATAAATAAGAATGGGAATATAGCTCAGTGGTTAAAGGCATTTACATGTGAAAATAAAATCACTCCTGGTGTTCTCTATTTTGACTCACTAATTGACAATTGATATGTTCAAATGTGACCAAAGTACTTCAAAGACAAACTTACAGAAAAAAAAAACAGCAAAGAAATTGTCTATAATATGTATTTTAGTAAAAAAAAAAAAAAGGAAATAGGAATTTTAACTCAATGAATTAAAATGGTAAACAAATTTATCAGACATGAAAACTTCTAGAGATTCGCTTTGGTACATAGAAACAAAATGCATCATTAAGACAAACACAGACTTGAGACCACTGCTCAACAGACCTTGAGGGATGTGCATGGCCTTTACATGCTATCAAACAGGAACATTTATTTCAAAATCGAGGTTCTCTAATTTTTTAAGCCAATTATTTTATATAAAGTCCTGCACAAAGCTCCACATATAAAGCAGGGCCCTGGAGACTGTATACACACCAGAGTAAATGGGCAGTGGCTCTAACACATGCTTCTGGTCCATTGAAAACTCTTGACCGACCACAGATTTTTACATTAGGAGAAAAATCTTCAAAGCAAGGAGGTTATTACTCAATGATGAAACAATGGATGCACAAAACTTTAATCACATTAACTTACTGGAATTCCTAGTAGCTGAGGATCTACAGGCTGCCGAAAGGGTAAAGATTCTGGGTCCTGTCGATAGAGTGCTTCCAGGGTTGGCATGAGTGCCTGGCGTAGCTCCTCGGGTTTAAAGACTAGGGAGAAAACACCAGGAAGAGAGATTATGTAGCATTTGCTCAGACAACTATGGTATCACGTTTAGAATGGAAGCTGGGGTGGCCACAACACTTTGCCATCTTTATTGCCATCATTAGGAATCCTTGGATTAAAGCTACAGTTTGGGGCTTCTAAATTCATTAACAGGGATTTTTAAATGTACTCAGGTCATGATGATGAGAGAAAACACAACTCTTGAGAAGTTTACTTCAACAAAGTTTCCAACCTTATAATCTTGCTGGAACAGAATAAAGTTACCTTTCAAATATGTCTTAATGATCAAGTTAGGTGGTAAATAAAGTTATTTCATTGGAGGGACCTTGTGATAATCCTGGATGAATTTGAGGTCACCAGAGACAAATGGCTATGCATTACAATATCATAACAACATATACAATAAGTAACATTTATAAAAGCTCCATACTGTTTTTCCTCCATATTCATCAATGCCCACTGTTCCCAACTCTTAGCCATCATATTTTCTACTACCTATTCTGCTGTCATCAACTAAATACCATAACCAGTCATCCTTGTAATCCCAGCACTCAGCCATAAGCAGTCTACTTCAAGCTCCAGGCCAGCCTGAGCAATAGAGGGAGAAGAGACTGTCAAAAAGAGAAAGTCATACAAAACTGAAGTCGTAATAGCAGGGAACAGGTGCATGCAAAAGTGAGTTGGTAGTGTCATTCTGGCTCATTATTCCACACAGAAAACTGAACAGGCAAATGTGTAAAAGAAGTTCTGATGATTTAGGTTATAAATGATAATTTTTTTTTTTTTGATTTTTCAAGGTAGGGTCTCGCTCTAGTCCAGGCTGACCTTGGAATTCACTCTGTAGTCTCAGGGTGGCCTTGAACTCACGGTGATCCTCCTACCTCTGCCTCCTGGAGTGCTGGGATTAAAAGGGTGGCCTTGAACTCAAAGCTATCCTCCATGAGTTCAAGGCCAACCTGAGACTACAGCAAGACCCTACCTCAAAAAACAACAACAAAGAGACATTTTAAAGTTCTAATTAGTTATTACTCATTTTACAGGAGCCTGTCATCAAATTCTGGAAAGCATCCTTTAATTTGTATCAGGTAAAAGGTTAAAAGAAAAATCCAACCTAACATTCTCACTTTAAATATTTTATTTATTCATTTTTCAAGGAGAGAGAGAGAGAGAGAAGGAGGGAGGGAGGGAGGGAGGGATGGGGAGAGCGCACCAGGGCCACCACACCTTGTGGGTCTGGCTTATGTGGGTACTGGGGGAATTGAAACAGGGGCCTTAGGCACTGGAGGCAAGTGCCTTAACTGCTGAGCCATCTCACCAGCCCACATTCTCACTTTAAACATGCATAAAGTGCTTGCTGCCAAAGTTTGGATCCTTAGAACCCACATAAATCAGACATAGTAGGTGTGTCTGTAATTCCAGTGTTCTCACAGGAAGATAGAAGGCAGTGATAGAAGAATCCCAGAAGCATGCAGGCCAGTTAGTCCAGCACATGCAAAGAGAACATGAGACCCTGGCTCAAACAAGGTGTAAGGAGAAGACGAATGTCTCTGACCTCCACACACAAGCTATAGCATATGCACCCACTCTTATACTCATGAACGCACATACATGCACACAGAATTAAGGAAATTAAATAAAAACACAGAAATAGAATCACCTAGAACCCCCCCCCCCGAGTTTATTATCATCAGGGCCAGGAACCCACAAAGTCTCCTGAGCACCCAGAGGTAGACACTATCTCTTGCCTAGGACACCTGCCTGAAGTACTGCTCAAGGTCTAGGTAAACAAGGAAGATTCGTCCTGCCCCACAAATATTCCCCAGCACTCAACAACACAAAGGCCCACTCAAGCAAGAAGACCTGGAAATACACACACTCTAGGGTAGCTTGCTTTTTTCTACTCTGTTTTATATTGAGATTAAATAGCATCTGGCATTTATTTTTTATTTGTCTTTTGTTTTTGTTTTCCGAGACAGTCTTGGTATATATAGACTGGCCTTGAACTTGTGGGAAGGAGGAAGGTGGCGGGAGATCGGGTGTCTGTGGCTTGAACTTGTGAGTCCCCTGCCTCAGTCTCCCAAATGTTGGGATTCTAGGCATATGCCACACCCATCTACATCTGGTATGCTTGACTAACTCTTTTTTGGGGCTGGGGCCTGCATATGTAGGGTATGTGTGATGTGTGTACATACACCTTGTGCGTGGTCATTTGAAGACCAGAGGTAATTGGGTGTCTGTCTTCCTCTATGGCTTAGACAGTCTCTAGGGCTCATCAGTTAAAGGTGCTTGCTTACAAAGCCTGAAGGCTTGGGTTTGATTCCCCAGGACCCACACAAAGCCAGATGCACAAAGGTGGCCCATATGTCAGGGGTTCCAACTTGGGTTACAGGTGTGCTTGGTCATGCTCAACTTTTTGCTTAAGCACTAGGGAATCAAACTCAGTCCTCGCAGGCCCTCATGCTTGCAGCAAGCACTTTTACCCACTGAATCATCTTCCCAGCCCCTTGAATAATTTTTTTAAAAGTATTTTTATTTATTTATTTGTAAGCAGTGAGCTCTTTGTGCATATCTGCATTTATGTGGGTATTGAGGAATTGAACTGGGGTCATTAGGCATTGCAGGCAAGCACCTTAACCACTTAACTACCTCTCCAGCCCTCCTGGAGGGTTAGGGTCTCACTCTAGCTCAGGCTGACCTGTAACTCACTCTGTGGTTCCAGGCTGGCCTTGAACTCACAGCAAATTTTCAGGGATCCTCCTACCTCTGGCCTCTCAAGTGCTGGGATTAAACGAGTGTGCCACCATGCCTGGCTTGAATAACTCTTTTTAAGAAAACAATCATTTAAGAAAAGCATTAAGAAAACAATAGCTTTTTTTCATCCTCTAAATAAGGAGCTTGGAAATTATTACCAAAAAGCTTTTGAGGTAGGGTCTCATTCTAGCCCAGACTGATCTGGAATTCACTATGAAGTCTCGGGGTGGCTTCGAACTTCTCACAGCAATTCTCTTACCTCTGCCTCCAAATGCTTGGATTAAAAACATGCCGTACAATACCCAGCTAGACCTTACTTTTTAAAAAATTTTATATTTTTATTTATTTATTTGTAAGCAGAGAGAGAGAGAGAGATAGTAAATAGACAGAGAGAATAGGCACGCCAGGACCACCAGCCACTGCAAAGGAACTCCAGGTGCATGTGCCACTTTGTGCATCTGGCTTTTACATGGGTACTGGGGAATTGAACCAGGGTTGTTAGGCTTTGCAAGCAAGAGCCTTAACCGCTGAGTCATTATTTTACTTTTTTCAATGACTATGAACAAAAGCATTATTTCATGAACATAAAAATTACATGAAATTCAAGTTTTTGTCTCTAAAAATAAATAAAATTTATTGGCACATAGCCTACAACAGCCAGGGTAAATAGCTTTAACAGAGTCTTATGAACTACCTGGCCTTTTACAGAAAGGGTCTGATGATAGGTGGAGCACGATAGCACATACTTTGTCTCCAGCACTTGGGAGGCAGAGGCAGAGGCAGGATTCCAGGCTTGAGGGCAGCTTGGGCTACATATGGCAACACAGACCCAGTCTCAAAAGTCTGCTGACCCTCACTCCATTCTATCCCTCTACCCAGTCCAAATAGGTCTCATTCTGGTTATCATTCATTCATTAAAAATCAGTTTAAAACCTATGCTGGGGAAAGTTGTTTCAAACTCTTGTCTTTACCTGTCACATCTATGTAATAAGATTCCCCCCTGGGGGGGATGGTTCAGCGGTCAACACGTTTGCTTATAAAGCCTAATGACCCTGGTTTGATTCCCCAGTATAAGCATAAAAGTCAGATGCACAAAGTGGCACATGCATCTGGAACTCATTTGCAGCAGCTGGAGGCCCTGGCATACCCATTCACTCTGTCTCTCTTCTATTTTTCTCTCTGCTTGAAAAAAAAAAAAAAAGATTCCACAGGGGCTGAAGAAAAAGTCAAATGGTATATCTGAACCAAGTTCTCTGCAACTAATGCCCTATTGTGGCACAGAGCCAGTCACTCTACTTCTAAGGATTGCACACCACACATGCAGTTTTCAAAGTGTGTGTAGTTCATGGAACGCTGGAAGATCCTTATGCTACCTAACATGATAGTAACCAGTCACATGTGGCTACAGAAATTTCAATGAAACCTGGTTACACAAAATAAACAATTTAGTTCATCACCCTGTCACATTTCAAGTAACCAAGAGCTGCATATAGGTGGTGGTCAACATAACAGAGCACAGACCTGAAATTTGTCACTGTAGGAAGTTTTAAAACTGTCGTAGGCCTCTCTTTAGAGGTCTGAAACCAAAATTATTTTCCTAATACTAAAATACACTATGTTGACATTTGCAAAGACAACGAACCAACAGTGAATTAAATCACTAACAAAAACAGAAAGAATATAGGGGAAAAGTCAAGAGCACTAAACTTTACACAGAAGCCCTGCCAGTCTCTGTGGCCACTCTATACATACAGGATGCCAGGCACCTGAGAACATCTTTGGTAAGGTGATAGCATTAGTACTCTCACTAAATCTCAACTTCTGACACATGCCTGTCACTCTGTATTAAAATGGGAAGCCTGCTGTGCACAATCTAACTCCAGGGCCAGCAGCAGGAGGATAGCTAAACGAACTACTTTTTCTCGGTGGACACACAAAACTTAGAATAGTGATAGATAACAAAGTTCTGATTATCCAATTCTCTGAGGCAAATTTTTTTCAAAAGTGAACAAAGTAGTCCAATTACTTCAAGGACAAGTAACTGTGGTAGTATCTGATGCCAATGGTAAAATTTGGGCCTTCATCAAAATGAAGCACCTTGAAAAACTTGTATGTGCCACATGAGTTTAACATTTCTCACCCGTACTGGCTCACCCCATACTTCCCATACAACCCAAAGCCTTAACTGTCATCTTCCCACCCTACATCACCAAGTCACAAGGGCTCTGCAGCCCTTTACTATCTTGCCCCAATTCGTGGTATGTGATTCCCTCACTGGATCAGCAGCAACTTGCTACCCCTCCTTCCAGTGTACACATCTGCCTAAACCTATAGTTTTTTTCATTTTCCTACTCAAATCCTTCACTAAGTCTTGATACCTTGCCATGCAGAGCCTATCCACTTTAGCCGGCTCTACTCCTTGAGCCTGCAACATCTTGTCTCATCATCTCCACAGAACATAGCTCTGGGCCGTCCCCTCAGCCATAACCTGGTGTCACCATTTCTAGAAGGTACAACTTAGAGCATATCAGGCAAGAAACATAAAAAGGAATGTTTAATTATTTCCCTGCTTTAGCTTTCGATCCTCTGTGTAGAAGGACAGTACAGTCCATAAATTACAGAAAAAATGACCTACTTTTTTTGCGTGGCTGTGAGGGAGATGTGGACTGAGAGGCTGTGCCATTGGCACTGCTCTCTTCTTCTTCTTTAGCTTCTACTTTTACTTCGGGCTTCTTTTCTTCCACTTCCATTGGTTCTGATTTCTGCTCTGATGTGTCCGTTTCTTCTTTAACTTGAGAAGATCCTTGTAAATCCTCTTCCATCATCTTGAGAAAACAGAAACACACATGGAGGTGAATGTCAGAGTCCTCCATGTTAACTCAGCTTTACTCTGAGATCAACATGGGTTTAAACCTGCTTGTAGTCAGAGGAAGAAATAATTAGCTTCAATACAGTACTAACATAGTCTTAATTTCAAAATTTTTCTTTTCCTTTTTTGTTTTTTCTCTTTTTTTTCTAATTTCAAAATTTTTCAATGTAAAAGCATTTAACATGCTCAGTATATAGATAACATCTACTTTGAAATACTTTGTAAACTGGGGCAAGGATCAAAAGTTCTAGCTCAAAGGCAGAAGTTGTGGTGTGAGAGAACAAGAGGAGTGGAGACTTCAGCTCCCTGGGAAGTTCAGGTCTTATCTGAAGGCTATAGCTAGGTTCACATGGATGTTGCTACATAGGGACACAAGTATAAAGCTGACAGAGCTGCTCATTTTTCAAGGAAAATCAGAAAATTAAAGTTTTTTAAAATAAATATTTTATTTATTAGCAAGTGGGAGGGGAGAGAGAGAGAAACAGAAAGAGAAAAAAAAGAGAAAGCGAGAGAATATGAATATGGGCACACCATGGCCTCTAGCCATGAAAAACTAACTCCAGACACATGTGCCACTTTGTGCATCTGGCTTTACGGGGGTACTGGGTTATCAAACCCAAGTTGTTACGCTTTGCGGGAAAGTGCCTTAAAAACAGAACCATCTCTCTAATCCAGAAAACTAAAGTTTTCTTTCCTTCGTTCTTTCTTTTTTTTTTTTTTCCTGACTTCTATAGTCAAAGCGCATACAGAAGCTGGGTGTGGTGGCGCATGCCTTTAATCCAAGCACTCTGGAGGCAGAGGTAGGAGGATCACTGTGAGTTCAAGGCCACCCTGGACTAGAGCGAGATCCTACCTCGAAAAACCAAAAAAAGCACATACAGGGCTGGGGATATGGCTCAGTGGTTAAAGGAGCTTGTTTGCAAAATCTGCTGCCTTGAGCCGGGCGTGGTGGCGCACTACTTTAATCCCAGCACTTGGGAGGCAGAGGTAGGCGGATCACCATGAGTTCAAGGCCACCCTGAGACTACATAGTGAATTCCAGGTCAGCCTGGACTAGAGCAAGACCCTACCTTGAAAAACTGGGGAAAAAAAAAAAAATCTGCTGGCTTGTTTCAATTACACAGCACCCATAAAAAGCTGTTCATGGGTCAAACCTGTTTGTAGTGGTGAGAGACCCTGTCTCAAATAAGGTGGAGCAGACAACTCCTCTGACCTCCACACATTTACAGGCTATATTCAGCCACAGTCTACCAACTTTCTGTTCCTTTCTGCAGAATAGAAATGAATAAATATTAATGAAAAGGTTTTTGGATGATTCAAACATTTAAAGTGAATCTCAAATCTGTGTTTAGACCCATATTTAAACGGAGTATCAAAACAACACCCAGAGACATCAATATGAAGTTCTGAGGACATGTGAGTAAAATTTCCACGGAATCAGACCTACCTCGGACCGAGGCTCTCCCTTGGATTCACCAGGATCAGGCTCTGTGTCATCCGTCTGGACTTCTGTCTTCATTTCCAGCACAGGTGCATCAGGTCCTGGCTGCTGGGAATTGGTTTCAGCGCTGGCCACAGAGGAGGGAGTGGGGACTCTGTTATCAATGCTGGCTGCTGCCTGAGAAAGCTGGAAGGAAATCAGAATTATTCAGACAACATAAATGGCTTTCAACTCTTGCTTATCCAATCCTCAATTTCTACTTGGCATTTATCAAACCTAATAAGCACCTCCTAGGAGCACTAAAGGACAGATGTTAGGAAGTGGGACTCCTAGAGGAAGTGACGACACCAGTCAGAAACACAACTCACTTCTTGCCAAGAATGCAGAGATGAAAGGACAGAGGTTTGTAAGTTTTGATAGCTTTTTATTTGAGAGAGAGAGAGAGAGAGAATATGAATAGAGAATAGATGTGCCAGGGCCTACTGCCACTGCAAATAAACTCCAGACACATGTACCATTAAGCGCATCTGGTTTTATAAGGAGAATCAAACCTGGGCTATCAGAAAATAAGAAAATACCTTTAATCACCGACTCATCTCTCCAGACCTAATAGAAGTTTCCTAACTGGACTATTTTACCATTAATTCTTTTCAATAAGGTATGTGCCTGTGAAGAAAAGCAGAATTTTAAACATCTAAACAGTTATGAGGGAGGGAAATAATAGTCTATATGGAAACAAAATGTCTAATGAACCTATGTTTACTTCAGAATAGTGATGGTTGTGAAATTAGCAAAGAGAAATCATTAAAAGTATTCTGAACCGAGCATGGTGGTGCACATCTTTCATCCCAGCACTAGGGAGGCAGAGGTAGGAAAGATCTCTGAGAGTTTGAGGCTACCCTGAGACTACATGGTGATTCCAGGTCAGTCTGGGCTAGAGTGAGACCTTACCTCAAAAAAAAAAAAAAAAAAAAAAAAGTGTCTCCTCGGAAGGTAGAGGTAGAAGGATCACCATGAGTTCGAGGCCACCCTGAGATTACATAGTGAATTCCAGGTCAGCCTGGGCTAGAGTGAGACCCTACCTTGAAAAACCAAAAAAGTGTCTCAATTTTCAAAGACTTACTCAATGAAGTATTAAACAAAGAAAAAAAAATACAAAGAAATCTTATTTAAGGAACAGGAAACACAGTTCAGTGGTAGTGCATTTGTTCAGCACCAGCATTTACAAGGCTCTGGGTTTGAGGAAAGGAAAGGAGAGGCAAAAGCAAGAGAAAAACAGTTGATTATATTCAGAAACAAAAAATACATAGAATTAGTCTAAATAAGCATGAGTCCTTATGAAAAAATAAATAATGTCATCTTTATAGAGTTGGTGCAATTAATTTTATCACTCAGTGGAATAAATACCAGAAGTGAGGGGACAAATGGCTCAGCATATAAAGCATTTGCTGTGCAAGCATAAGAACCTAGGTTCAGTCACCAAGACCAGGACCCATTTGAACAGCCAGGCATGGCCATGGCTGCACAGGCTTATGATCTCAGTGCTGGAGGGGACAGAGACAGGAGGACTGCTGAAGGAAGACTCCCTAGTCAGCCAGTCAAACTGAAAAATGGCAAGCTCTGGGTTCAGTGAAAGACTGACTCTGGGAAATAAGGTGGCAGAGCAACAGGACACCTTATATCCTCCTCTGGCTTCCACACACATGTACGCAGGGTGCAGGTATCAGCATACCAAAAAGAAAAAAAAGGAAGAAGGAAGAAGAAAGAAGAGGAAGAAAAAGGAAGGAGGTGAAGAAAGGAAGAGAGGGAAGGAAGGGAAGAAAAGAAAGAAGTAGTAAATAAATATTCTTAGTGTCTAAGGATAAATTCTAGGAGATAAAGGGACTAAGACTTGTAATAAAAATGATACTATTTGCCAAGCGTGATGGCGCATGCCTTTAATTCCAGCACTCGAGATTAGAGGTGGAAGGATCACCGTGAGTTCACCTTGAGACAACATAGTGAATTCCAGATCAGCCTGGGCTAGAGAGAGACCCTACCTAGAAAAACCAATAAACAAACACAAAACAAAACAGATAATAAGATTTCAATAGAAAGTTGGGAGGAGCCCCGCTGGAGAGATGCTCAGTGGTTAAAACACTTGCTTGCAAAGCCCCATGGCTTGGGTTCGATTGCCCAGAACAGATGCACAAAGACATACTGCCCAGTAGAGATGCATAAAGACAGATGCATAAAGTAGACTTGTGTTTTGAATTCGTGTCTTTCTCCTTGCAAATAATTACATCCATCCATCCATCTATGTGTGTATGTATGTGTATATAAATATAAATATATATAGATACACACACATATGGGGGGAAGAAACTTGGAAGAGGGATGTGGCATGATGGGTATATTGTGAGGCAAAGGCAGCCCATCCTGGACGGGCAGTTGGCCAGGCACTGTCCAAAGGCTTGGGATGATGCAGCAGCACCACCTGTGATCCTATCACTGCCATCCCCCAGTAATGGGCTACTTTAGATCATGGAAAGTCCAAACCTGGCTGTGTTGGTTCTCATCTTTGAAAAAGAAAAGCCTTCCCTATGTTTACCAAACCCACAAGAAAGAAGTAGAAAAAGTAGGAAGATATTAATTTAGGATAGATAACAGAAAACATAAAAACCATACATATAGCTTAATAATGTAGCATTACTGATGATTACCTATGTCTACAAACTCATTTAACCAAGGGTAAATAAGTCATGCTCTCCAACACATGGCCTTTCAGGACTCATGCTGGGAACAAAGCATGTCTTACTGAGGTTCCATGAGGGGACAGACACATTTTCATTGCATCAAGATGCTGCAATAACTTCATTACAGAACATTCTTAGGGGAAAAGTATTCTGTAGAGTTTTGGCCCAAAGCTGGGCGTGGTGGTGCATGCCTTTAATCCCAGCACCTGGGAGGCAGAGGTGGGAAGATTGCCATTAATTCAAGGCCACCCTGAGACTACATAGTGAATTCCAGGTCAGCCTAGACTAGAGAGAGACCCTACCTTGAACCCCCCCCTTTCAAAAAAAAAAGACAAAGTTTTGGCCCAAAGATGACAAACTCTGAAAGTGGCTCACCGGTGTGCCAGGAGGCTGGGCATGCACAGGTGTTGGCTGCTGCTGTGATGACTGAGGGGTAGCCGCAGATGGAGGTTGGACTGGGGTTTGCGGCTGTGGGGTCACCTGGGCCTGCACTGCTGCCTGGACTGTAGGGGTGCTCTGAGTTTGGGTAGCACTGGGCACTGAGCCAGGAGTTGGGGTGGGAGTCTGCCCAGAAGATGACACAGGAGTGGACGGCTGAGTGGGAGCTGCTGGCTGGGGAGGCGTCATCCCAGGTGGTGTCGGATGTTGGAGAGAAGGCATGCCAGCAGCTGTGGAAGCAGGAGGTGGAGTTGGATGCAATGGTGACTGTGTCACTGGTGGACAAGGCAGCTGGCTGGCCTGGGGCCCCAGCATGTTCAGAGGGTTAGGAAGAGCAGCACCAGGCACCTGGCCCTAAAAGAAATGAACAGAGTATGTTAAATCCATCTCCCTCATTTGAACATGTTAACAGACTTAAAAGATTGTGAAACTCTAACCGCTACTTAATGAGGTCTATTTTCATGGGGTTGATTCATTTGTTAAAATCCATGAGCTACATATACACATAGTAATGGGCTTTTTTTAAAATAATAAAATCATTTCTATGAATGTATCTCCTACTTTGATTTCTACAACTAAAACAAATGTTAATACTTCTGACTTAAACACGTATCTAGTCACTCTGTTGATTTACTTCATACTCCATAAACTGCTTAGCGCTCAGTCCATGTAAAAGGTGTATTTCTAAAAAGAGAATCATTTCAATGCAGTTCTTCTCAACTGCAGAGACTTAGAAAGTTATTGACCTGCAAAGAATGCATCAGAATCACTGCTCCAGAGGACGGGTTGGCCTGTGCACCAAACACACCTGGCTGCTCATTCCTGGAACCCAACCTTGCCCATACATTTATGTGTGGTCTGTGACTGCCTATACACTAAGAGCAGAACTAAGAGAGACTACAACTACAGCCCATGAAAATATTTATGATGTGGCTTTTAACAGAGAAGGTTTACTGCTCGGTATTATGGCATATGCCCGAAATCTCATAGAATTTTGAGTTTGAAGCTAGCCTGAGCTACATGGAAAGAACCTATGGAGGGAGAGGCAGAGAAAAGGTTTCTTAATCTGTTATAGAAAAATAAGTAAGATGTTATGGGAAATGAATCATTACTTAGAGGCTAAAGAAATGGCTCAGCAACTAAAGGTACTGCTTTCAAAGCCTGACAGCTTGGATTCCCCAATACCCACATAAAGCCAGATACACTAAATCTAGAGTTTGTTTACATTGGTACTAGGCCCTGGAACACTCATTCTCATTCTCTCTCACTGCTTGCAAATAAATAAATAATTATTTAGGAATTAAGTTTAACATATCCAATAAATCAGCATGTCATTAAGAGTTAAGATGTAAATTTGAGCCAGGCATGGTGTAATCCTAGCACTAGGGAGGCAGAAGTAGGATGATTGCAGAGTTCAAGGCCATCCTGAGACTACATAGTGAATTTCAGGTGAGCCTGGGCTAGAGCAAGACCCTATTGGGTGGGGGTGTGTGAATTTTACCTGTTTGGCTTATGTTTAAATATATATATCCAATAGATCTTTTTTTTTTTTTTTTTTTTTTGGTTTTTCGAGGTAGGGTCTCCCTCTAGCCCAGGCTGACCTGGAATTCACTCTGTAGTCTCAGGCTGGCCTTGAACTCAC
>PVHP010003463.1:59747-78485 GCA_004024765.1 Zapus hudsonius
AGCCAGGCGTGGTGGCACACGCCTTTAATCCTAGCAGTTGGGAGGCAGAGGTAGGAGGATTGCTGTGAGTTCAAGGCCACCCTGAGACTACATAGTGAATTCTAGCTCAACCTGGACTAAAGTGAGACCCTACCTCGAAAAACCAAAAAAAAAAAGAAAAAAGAAAAGAAAAACATATGCCCCAAGAAGAAAACTTCTCCAATGACTGTAAATGTGATTGTACCCTAGGCAGTAAGACATGTAACCAAAGTCACTAGGAGTGAATTCATTCCTTTAAAGTTCCAATGTCTGACTGATGGTTCAGCAGCTAAGGAGCTTGCCTGCTATGCCTAATGACACGAGTTTGATTCCCCAGTACCCACATAACGCCAGATGCACAAAGTGGCACATGGGTCTGGAGTTTGTTTGCAACAGCTAGAGGCCCTCTCTCTGTCTCTCTTCTCTAGCTCTCTCTGCTTGCAAATAAATGAATAAAAATATTTTAAAGTTCCAATGTCTCTCAGGATAACATGTTAAACTTGAATTTTAAAATACACAAATAGCAACCAAAAGCCCAATTATCAAAACATAAATACAATCCAAACAAGAAAAAAAAATCACAATTTATCCTATTATTTGTGCAAAACTCATCTAGAGGGGACACAAGAAATTCTAACTCAAAGACAACAGGACATGATAGGGAGAGATTAAGAGATGCTATTTTGTGAAATGAAATGAAAACTAGACTTCTAGTTTCTAAGGTGTAAGATGGGGTTTTATTATAGGAACCTGGGACTGCAAAAATATTGGTGGTCCTGACGCCTCCACAACACACATACTGAATGTACCTGTGACACGCCTGTCTGGGCTGCTGGCTGCCCCATGCCCACACTGTTCACACTCATTGCTCCACTGGATGATGAAAATTGGTTTTGTGGCAGAAACTGGTTCTGAGTGGGTGCCTGGGCCATCATGTTATTGGCATGAGTGCTCATCATATTTGGAGGCTGAGGCATCCGGGAAGGAGAAATGGCCATCTACAAGACAAGAATTGGTAGAGCTACAGCACAGAAGTGGCAAGCCAGTCTTCAAGATGCACAGTGCAATGGAGACCCTAGAGGCCTTACAACTTGGTGCAGTTCCAGCCTGAGACTGGGACTTGCTAAAAACTCCCAGCTCCCAGGCACCTTCCCATGACTCCTCAAGCAAGCGGTCAAGTGAGCCAACTGTGAACTGTCCTCCAAATAGCAACCAATACCATTCAGAGTCAAGCATGCCTTTTATTTGTTTTCTCTTAAGTGTGTAATTCCTACAGATTCGTTGATCCAATAGAAAAATAAATTGTAGTCAAACAATCCTCACTGTAGTAAGGAAGGAAGCACAGGCCCAAACTCAAAGTACCCTAGAATTTTCAAGTAACATGGAAAGTCCCCTGCTCAGAGAATATGTTGCTTTGACAAGGGCTAAGAAGAGAGGCACTTACACCAGGAACTGAGGCCATGCTGTTCATCTGGACAGAGTGGTTCATGGGAGAGGCTGCACGTGGTCCCATGGGTGCTTGTGGTAACTGGACGTTCCCCAAGGACATTGGGTTAAATGAATTCATCCCTATAAAACAGTCACAACAGTTCACTAATGAAGTAAAGCCTCCATAGTAAAGAATTACATTCATCAAGTAAACCCTAACATGGAACACCTGTGTAATGCACAACTGAGAGCAGCCCACCCACCTAAAAAGAGGAAATGATTAAACAACAGACTTCACATGTCCACAGAAAATGAAATACATGTAGGGAGTAGGAGTGGTGGGGAGGGCTAGGGCAAGACAAGGGTGTGAGGGTGGAAGGTCGGCATGAAGCAGAGCTGATAGGCACAAAGTGTGGAAGCTACAAGGCAGACAAAGAGGCCTTGGGAAGGGGAGATTTTTCCTGGAAACATCTGAGTGAACCCCACTTAAGGACCCCTGTGACAGCTAGTTCCCATCATTGCAGGTCTTTTGGCTGGGTTTACACTTACTGTTAAGAATCTGAAAAGACTCAAAACACCATCTCAATTCCACAGTACTTTCTTTCTTATTTTTTTATTTTTTAAATTCCACAAGTACTTTCAAGGAGTAGGAAGTACCCAATAGCCAACAGTTCTCATCATCATCATCTGATAGTTTTGCGGAAACACCATGTCACTGGGAAGACTTCAATGGGAAGAAGTATCCCCAGAACACAGTGGCTAGTTCTGACTGTGCATAAAACTACAAACTGTGGGCTCTGAATCAGCCCAGTTAAAGCCAATTTTCTACTCAACTCTAATGAATCCTTGAAGGATTTCCTGGGAGGGACTGAGGGGATCTATCTTACAGAACCTCTGCATCTCTTGCACTACTTTCAATGACTACCCAGCATCACCACCCTCCAATGATGAAATGCTAGTATAGCCCAAAGGACTTTTCAGGGAGCTTTTAAGTTTCCCCTCCTTGAGAATTTTGTGCAAGTGTTAAGAAATAGCGTACGTACACACACACACACACACACACACACACACACACACACACACACACAGTAGTTCAGTGTGGTGGCATACGCCTTTAATCCCAGAATTCAGGATGCAGAGGTAGGAGGACTGCTGTGAGTTCAAGACCAGTCTGGGCTAGAGTGAGACCCTACTTCAAAAAAACAAAAATTCACATTCACGATGACCAGTATATCTAGTATGATGCTGGTAAGTGTTAATCTAGAAACTGTCTCTCCTGATAATCCATGGCTAACCAGCAACATCCTATCTGTGAGTCACCTTCCACAACCTTTGACCATTTTTCCAAGGTCCAATTTCTCAACCACTTGATTTCCTCCATCCATCACTTCAATCTAGTCTATCTAAACACTAGCCAGTTTATCCTGTGTCTGTCTCAGCGTGCAATCACCCCACTATGGCACATAGTGCCGCACCTCCTCAGGCCACTCTCTTGAGCATTCAGAAATGCCTCTCCCTCTTTCTAGAAGCGTTTTCTGGACTCTCTCTGGCAACATCTTTCCTGACCATTAAAATAATAAAAAAGGTCTAAATCCTACTGTTAATCTCTTAGGAGAGTTCTATAATCTCCAAATTTCCAAACAAGGCTCATACTACCTATGGGAGCAAATCTCCTCATCCACACAAAGGATCGAAAGAGCAAAGGCAGGCTACAAAGACACAACAGGTGCTGCTGTTGCTGTTCAAAGCTCTACTAATACATAACTGGCAATAAATAAATACCTTGAGAAACCTGCATGCGATTTACTGGCAAAGGCAGGGGCCCATCTATAACGGGAGAGAAAAAAAAACACACAAAAATGGTTAAAATTGAACTCTTGTCAAAATTGATTCAGGAACAAGGAATTTTCTACATAGGATATCGGACTTGAGGGTTAATAGACTTTTGAGCCCAAAAAGCACTTGTGTTCTGATGTTGGGCAATCCTTTAAAGAAACCCTCCCATGAGAGAAACTCCATGTCCCCACAGACAGCTGCCATATAAACAAACAGCTTCCAAAGTGCCAATTTTTGGAGAATATAATCATATATTTTTAGAAATATATCCCCAACACTGAAGAAGAACCAAGGAAAAGGGACTAGGGGCTTATAGAAAGAAATGCAGTCCTTACTTGGAGGTCTCACAGACTGGGTTGGTGGGATCACAGGGGGCTGAGCCCCAGGAGCTGGTAAAGCTGCTTGGTTACCCAAGATGCCTTGCTTATGTAAACGTGACCTCCGTTTTTCTTCTAGTTCTTTTTGTATTTTATAGATTTTTTCTGCTAATAAATGATAGTATTCATCCTAAAAAGCAATAATATTCAATATTAAGCAATTAAAAGCAACTGATTTGTCTCATATGGTCTAACTAATGAACTTTTTTCTTTATACATTTATGAGCTACATCCAAGCTCAATTTAAATACACTGGCAAAGTATTTAACACATCCAAAGAACCAAACTTTTGCTGAATTCCTAGTGATGCCAGTAGACCCTTTACTTGCAACTAGTGATGACTTGACTTTTGAGCAGTAAGCACTCAATGCTGTTATTATATTGCACAATTGAGGCTTTTCTTGGGTAGTCAATGACAGTGGTAATGATACAAGCATCTTAAAGAAGATCCACTATGAAAAGGATGTCCCATAGACACATTAAGATTTGTCATACCCCTTACATCTCTGTAGTGTGACTGTGGTTAACAAGAGTGCTAGGTGGAAATTTCATGTCTTAATGGGACATCCCCCTGGGTAAGGAAGACCACACAGGTTCCTCCACTCTGGATAATTAATTGGACATAAAATGTTCTCCACACTATAGGGGTAATGCAGGCTCAACAGCTGCCTGGCAACCTACCCTACTATTGGCAGATTCATACATGTCTCCCTCAACTTTCTTAGCATAGGCAACCAGGTTCTCCATCCGGCGATCCTTCAGAGCTGCGGGGTCAGGGGTTGGAAAGATGGCTTGCACGCTGAAAAGGACAACACATTCTATCAACCTACTTTCAAGGCAGTCATATGAGAATTACAAAACTAGAAAGTTACCTGTGGTGTATCTGTGGTAGACACTGCTCAGACACACCCTCTCTCTTGCCTTGTACATGAATATGGAAAACAATACTAACTTCTTAATTTATATACACATTAAACACCAATATTACTATTTATATATATATATATATATATATGTGCTGGATCATTAAACAAACAAACAAAAATCAAAGATGATCTAGTGGACTAACTCTATTTCAACTAGGGTGTGGTGGTGAACACCTTTAATTAAAGAAAGCTAGTTGGAAAAAACTCAATTTTCTGTATGTTTACTCCATTTGTACTCATCAGACCCAAATTCCCCCCAAATCTCAGGGATTTTTACAACTCTAGTCTCAAGTCACAGAGATAGAGAGGATGGGGCTCCAGGTCATACCCTCCTGTTCTTTGATGCTACTACCTACTGGGGACCAGGAACTGGGAGACCTGGACTGTCCAGGTTTCTACTAACAATTGGGATGACTTTCTAAAACAAGCATGACCCTCTGCGGCAATGCATTGTCACCTGGGTTCCGATGGGCAAATGAAGAACGACAAACACATCTATGGAACTACCAAGTTGCAACAGTGCCCTCAGCCACAAAAGGTGGACTTCAGGTGGCAGTGGGTACATACAGTTTATGCACTAGATGGCTCCGCAAGTCCTGAGTGACATGCTCATGCCAGCTTTTCCGAACACCAGTGCTTGAAGGAGGAGCAGCCGTGGGTATCGTGCTGAGGCTTCCAATGTTGCCAGAGTTCGAGCCATCATTCATCAGTGGACTAAGGAGGGAACAAAGACACTTCTCATCCAGTACTCAAGTGACTCATGTGTCCTCCATCTAAGTAGGCTCTTCTTCAACCACATGTGACTTAAAAAGTTTAAGTTGGCAAAAGGAAGTAGAGTATCCAACAGAATTTAAACTGTATTTATTCTATTGTACACTTGTAATAAAAAAAAAAGTGGCACTTGACCCCACCTCCCCACTAAGTGACTACTGCCACGTGCTGAGAAAGAGCAGAGTTTCGTGTGCTCTCCAGCTATTCTCATGCCCACCTGGCCCCTCTAAGAGCGATCTGAAACCTTAGTCTTACTTGGTGGCCCCCAAGGAAGCTGGAAGAGCTGACTCTGAAATCAAGTTTGGTGGCTGCTGATCTGTTGTTATTCCCCCTGCTGGAATGTTCATTGGGTTAGTTCCTTGAAAGACAAAGAGAAAACAACAATTAAGCCCTTCAAGTTCCTATAATAGACAAGTCATCACTATGAGGAATTATAGTAACAAACAGTATGAACAAAACTCTGGGAGCTACATTTTCAGTTGTGACCAACTTGAATAAATGCCACTGTTGACATCTTTCCACTCTGTAACCAAAATAAGACATATTTCTGCAAGCTGGCTGTTAGCTGGTGTGCTGAGTTTACTCTGTGGCTGCAGAGAAAATGATCAGTGCCTATTTGCAGCCTCTGACTTTCTGCTTCACTACTTGCAAAGCCTTAATAGCTATGCTTACCTGCCATATATCTGTGTCTTTCTTCTTTGGGGTGGGGGATGTTTGAGGCAGGGTCTCTCGCTCTAGCCCAGGCTGACCTGGAATTCACTATGTAGTCTGAGGCCAGCCTCAAACTCATAGCGATCCTACTACCTCAGTCTCCTGAGTGCTGGGATCAAAGGTGTGCGTCATCAGGCCCAGCCAGCTTTTTTTTTTTTTTTAAACACAACAGAAAATAAACCACAAAACACAAATTCAGGGGGAAAATATAGAAGGCCAATTTGTTTGCTGTAATCTTGAAGAAAAAGTTGTGATTCTGTGAGAGATTAATAGCATTGTCCAAAATTATACAATCAACAAGAGGGGAACAGATAGAATTTAGGTTTTAGGGCTTCAGCACAGTCTCCTGGTCAGTATTAACTGATAATCATTAAGGCAGCTGTTTTCCAAAAAGCAACATATGGATGATTTTAATCTCCTGCCTCCTGTCTCTCCTCCCTCCTTAGCTGGGGATAGAAGCCTCATGCATGCGAGGCAAATGCAAGTGTGCACACTGTTTCACTCAAAAATGATGTTCTTTCTTGCAATCATGGAGCAACTTCCCTGAAACACACACCTGAGGTTTTTCCTAGAAGGTTGTTAATTCAAATCAATGAATCTGAAGTAAAAACAAAACTGAAAGTAGGCTTTGAATTCTTGTAAAGAGTTGTCATCCTTTTGGTGAATGTGAAAGAAGTCTTTGGGTGTTCTTTGACCTACCCAGGGGATTGAGCGTCCTCATCTGCTGGTGGGCTGGAGGCTGTGCTGGTTGCTGACCAGGAACCTGAGGCTGCAGCTGTGTCTGGGGCTGGTTCATGTAGGGAAGTCCAAGAGCAGCATAGGCCCGCTGCATAGAGCTGGGGTCTATGGGATTTGGGTTACTTAAAGAGGTGGCATTTTGTTGTCCTGTGCCAACAGAACCAATTGTGTTTTGAATTCCACTAGCTGGAGACCCCAGGATGGCTAGAACAACAAAAGACAGAGAAGCAAAAAAGTTAAGTGTGAGAGAAACCAACAAATAATCTAATAAGTACTGAGGGAAATATCAAGTACATGCCATATTAACACTGAAACAATGCTGTCAAGAAAGGACCTGTGCTGAATTCATCTGTGCTGCCTGGCAATAGGTAAGAAATAAAAAGCTAAAGGAAAATCTACCCCTTCTGTCTCTGAAAGCAACAGACAATAAAAAGTGCAGACTGTTTAGTAAAAATTAGTATGTATTCAAATCTGCATGTTCCTAAGAAGTCAGTGTCTAGGAGTGTCAAATATATAGCAAGTCCAGGTTCTAGATTGTGGATGGGTTAGCAGCCACGTGAGATAAAGGAAGGTGTCTTCCCATTGTTCTCTGCCCAGCTATCTTTCAGTGCTTGCTTACATAGGTACAGTGGGATTAGCAGAGTTAAAACCAGGTCAGTCAGTTTTTATTGATAGATTTATAATGTGAACCTCTAACAGAAGTGTCGTTTCTCCAAACTTGCAAAATGACAGCATTAAGAAGAAGCCTTTCCTGCAGATTTCTGCTCAGGAGAGCACAGTGTTGGGTTCTCATCTATGAAGCTATTCAAAAAATACTATGCCTGATTGACTGACTGATCTGGTAAAATTAAGGGATGGGAGGAGGTTTAAAGCCTCCATATATGGACTTTTTAAAATTTATCCAGGTGTCGCCTCAATATTCTTGATATTCAGAGCCTGAATCTGCCTTTCTGTAGCCATCATCAGCTACCAGGACGCAGTGCCAGAGCAGCTTTCCCATCAGTTACTAAACCCAGGAAGAAACTCCATCCCAAAGGGCTTCAAATAAACTGAGATAATACCTAGCATTCATTTCCTTGGTCATTTCAACTAGCCATCTACCCATGCATACAATCCACTCATCCACTGATTAGTTTATAGCAGAATTAGTTTTGTCACACACGATTCTTACTCTTTAAGAGTTATTTTTTAAAAAAATATTTCATTTATTTATTTTTCAAGCAGAGAGATACAGAGAGAGAGAGAGAGAGAGAGAGAGAGAGAGAGAGAGAGAGAGAGAGAGAGAGAGAGAGAGAGAACACCAGGGCCACCACCTTGTGGGTCTGGCTTATGTGGGTCCTGGAGAATTGAACCCAGGGCCTTAGGCACCACAGGCAAGTGTCTTATCCGCTGAGCCATCACTCCAGCCCACTCTTTAAGAGTTCTAATTTTTTTCAAACTTTAGAATCATGTCCAAAATAGTGATCCTGAAATTTTACTTTACATGATACTTATGAGTTTGATGTTATGACTTTGTCATGTGGAACACACCATGGTGAGACCTTTCTTTTTAACTTCAGAGAATTATATGAAACAGTGGGATTACATTCAACACCAGTACGAGTCTAACAAGTGAGATATTTATCAGAGCAGCTAAAACTGAAATGTAAAAAAAGAATTCCTGATGATTACCCATTCCATACTAACTTTTCTAATAAAAATATTCAGATCTCAAGCTCATTAACACTCACTAGACACAATTAAATATACCAAGCATCTCATTATTATAAATAAAATGCAATTCCCAAGACATATCTTGACAAAAGTATAGATGAAATAGTCAAGCATATAATACCTTTAAAGTATACTAATAATTATTCCCGAAACTATAAATATGTATCTACCAAACTTCTCAATCTAGCATGCCTATTTTTTTAAAAGGGCAAAGAAGGTGAAGTCATAATGGTTCCCTCCCCACCTCTCCAAGACTATAACAAACAAGCCTTTCCTGCGGTATTCTCTCTCCCCTCTTTATTTACTCTCTACTCCTCCCCTTTTCCTTCCACTTTCCCTCTCTCCTCACAAATGCTACACAGTGCTCAACCACTGAGATGCACCCCAGCCCAGGATAGTTTTCTTTCTCCTTTCCTGTCACCTTATGGTATAAGAAAAAACACACCTAAACTCTATTGGACAAATACAGTGAATTGTATCTTTGGTGCTTTCATTCCAAGGTGAAGATGTGCTAGCTGTACTTTATAACTTATTTGTTTGTTTATAAGCAGGGGAGAGAGGGAAAAAGAGAATGATTAAGAATATGCATGGAGAGAGAGGAGAAAGGGAGAGGGGGAGAAAGAGAGGGGAAAGGGAGAAGGGGAGAGGGAGAGGGGGGAGAGAGGGGAAAGAGAGAGAGAGAGAGAGAGAGAGAGAGAGAGAGAGAGAGAGAGAGAGAGAGAGAGAGAGAGAGAGAGAGAGAGAGATATCACAAGTACGTGACAGCACATTAAAGCCAGGGCCTCCCATCATTACACACTCCAGACACATGTGCTACTACTGTTACAGTGATTAGCTGTATTCTAATTACTTTGTCCACACTTCCCCAAACACCATTTACTTAGCCAAAATGTTCACCCTAGGGTGAATGCCATTCCTAAGCCCTGGGTCAACTATAGGGTAAACAATGCTTCACCAAAAGCCTTTCATGGGAGATGCTGACATGGTCAATGAATTTTCTATTTATGTTAAAAGCATTTATTTCCTAAATACAGACATCATCATCATTATTCTTATTTTTTTTTTTTTGAGGTAGGGTCTTACTCTAGCCCAGTGACCTGGAATTCACTATGTAGTCTCAAGGTGGCCTCAAATTCATGGCAATCCTCCTACCTCAGCCTCCCAAGTGCTGGGATTAAAGGCGTGAGACACCATGCCAAGCCAAACATTTTTTATTTTGAAACAAAATATCCATATCAGAAGCACAAAAAACAGTGACACTCATATACCTGCACCCTGAGAGATCTACGTTACTATGACTATTTGGCCTTTTGGCCATTTTTATTTCTTTTCCTTTCTAAAGCTTAATGCTGTGATTCATATGTTCCCAATCCTTAGGATTTCGCATTGCACTCTTGAGTCCTAATATGTAGGTTGGAGTTCTTTCTGTAGCAGGTGCTGAATCTGAACCCAGATACATCTGTCTTTTTTTTTAAATTGGGTAGGTGTGGGGGGGAGGGGGAACCTTGATATGAAGACCAGGCTGGCTTCAACTCTGACAATCTTCTACCTACAGTCTTCTAAGTATAGAGATTATGGGCATGAGCCACCAGACCTGGCATGTCTTTGCCTCTTTTAAAGTATTCCCAGCATCCTCTCTACCTTACCATTTCCCCTTTTGTTGTAGCTAAAGCAGGAGCCCATGGGTTTGCAAACAAAAGACCAAGTTTATTATGGACTCTCTGAGATCCACTTGCCATTCTTCGTATAGGCAATTCTTTTCCCAGTGAGCACAAAGATTGTTCTACAGAGAAGTTCCCTATATAGTATATGTTGCCAACTTAAAGCATTCAATTTACCTAAATTTTCAGTCCTAAAGCATTCTCAACAAAACTGATCTCAATTTAGAAACTCAATGAAAATCGACAAAGATTAAATTTCAAAGCTTTGTTGGATGGGGTTATGGAAGGCACATAAAAAAGAAGACAAGGTACTACTCTACTCATTCCTTAGTTTCTATAGGAAAAGTAGCGGTACAATTTACTCAGACTTGCAGGCATCTCTGCCATGTGGTGGGTACTGCCCCATGCCTAGCTGACACTTCTGTGTAGCAGTTCCCTCATTCCAGCCTCTCCCTGTGCATAGTGCAGGGCATAGTAATAACTGTAAAGGCTCAAGTGCCCAGAAACTGCCCAAGTTCTCAAAGGTCCTTAGAAGCCAAGGGACACATATAGTAGGGAAAGGAGCAACTAGCTCATACCAACATCTGGTGATTAATATAGGTCAGCAAGCACTACAGCCTTTCAGGTCTCCGCTCCCTATCCCAAACCTTACCAGTCTGTTAGAGGCACCTGGAGACTAGAAGGCTTGAAAATGAATAAATAAAATATTTAAAAAAAGATGTGTACAACCATGCCCAGCTCCCTGTATTATTTTTAATATATTTATAATATATTTATATCTGTCTCTAGAACCCAACATAAAGCTCTTCACATTAAAAAATAATTTTTTTTAAAGTAGGGTGTCATTCTAGCCCAGGTTGACGTAGAATTCACTATGTAGTCTCAGGGTGGCCTCAAACTCATGGCAATCCTCCTACCTCTGCCTCTGAGTACTGGAATCAAAGGCGTGTGCCACCACTTTACTTCCTAAAGTAGCATTCACACAGCATAAGCATAGTTTAGTTTAGCAAAGAAGAAACAACAACAGCAACTTATAGAAAGGATATTACTAAAATTCTCTTACTTGTGACATGAAATAACTCCATAATCATACAACTACATATCAAATCAGCAGATCACACTCAAAACTAAAAAGTAATGTAAGCAATATTTTAAAGTAAGTTTTTTTTTCATATAAAAAGAAAAAAACTTGTGAACTTTCCCTGTGACTTTTTTTTGTCAAATCACCCTGGTAACACCTCATGCTATGACTAGGAGAAACACTGTGGTTTACCACTTGAGAGAGCATGCACCCAATAAATTTTCACAACATTCAGCCAGCTATAAGGATATGAAGAAAAACAAACCACATACATTCTTCTTTCTTTGTTTTTAAAAAGAAACCACAGTTATTTCTTAAAAAGAGAAATCACAAAGTTTGTAACTGTCATAGCAGTACATATTAAACACAAAAGATGCCAGAAGTCACACCACCCAAATTACAAGAATGAAATCCTAGCTCATTATTCATTGAATCAATACTGTACCAGTACAAAACTCAATAAAGAGTATAACATTTTAAAAGCCTATTATTGAAATATGTCCTAACACACAAGACATTTAACCACTACAAAATACTAACTTTTAAAGAAGTTTTACAATAACTTCAAGAAAAAAAGAGACACTACTTCATTAGAATTATTGTCCCAAACATCTGATTCTAGAAGATCCATGTTCCTAGATCTGTGTTTTACAGAAGAGATGTCCATGAAAATTGTGTGTTAAATTTTCAGTTTGGTCAAAGAGTAACTTAACTGATCCAGGAAGCTGACTTTTTCTTAAGTTAACTTTTCCTCTTTTTTTTTAAAAAAAAATTATTTATTCATTTTCAAGCAGAGATACAGAGAGAGAGAGAAAGAGAGAAAGAGAGAGAGAGAGAGAGAGAGAGAGAGAGAGAGAGAGAGAGAGAGAGAGAGAGAGAGAGAGAGAACCAAGGGTTTGGCTTATGTGGGTACTGGGGAACTGAACCCAGGACCTTGGGCACTGGAGGCAAGTGCCATTTAACCGCTGAGCCATCTCTCCAGCCCAGAAGCTGACTTTTAAGAGAAACTTATTGTGACTCCTCTGTAGGAAGGGAGGATAACAGGTCCTAGCACCCAAATATTTCTCTTCTAGGGTCAAAGGCACCCTTTCTACATGAAACACACTGGAGAATATGTGGCAGTGGCCGAAAATGGGGTTGGATACACAAGAGGAGATCGCCTAGGTAGCACTGGCATGCATTTCCTCTCCATAGCACTCTTGGAATCAGCTGACTTTCCATGTCACCCTGTGCCACTCACAGCCAGCCAGGAAGAGAGCAGCAATGTAATCTCTAGGCAGTGGTAGGGTCTGCAAAGGTGATCGAAAAGCATGAGGAATGAACACTTGAACAAATCAGGGAGGAGAAAGGATGACACAGATAAGATGGCAAAGGCGAGGAAGACTGTGCCATGCTGACAATCACTCAGGGTGGGCGTAAGGGCCTGAGGGCACTCCTAGCAGTCCAAATGAGAGACCCACCTAAAGACTACCATTCAACTCCTGAAAGACAGCAAAAGGCCTGGAAACTAGCAAGAGATGCTCATCATTCTTAGCCTCTAAAGCCTTAAAAGAAGGGCCACACATAGGCCTTCTGATGAACAGGGATCAGCACAGAACCTGTCACATTAAAAACTACATGGATGACTCAGAAGACCACAAAATGATGGGAATGAGTAGGATGCACCAATCCTGGGGCAGAGACTCTCAAACTGAAGGTGACTGAACTGCTTGTTAATGTCAACAGGTCTGGAAACTGCATCTCTGAGTTAGCAAAGTTTCCCAAGTGTCTCTGTGTAGGATGGTACCCTCATCCACCTGCTTAAAAGAGTCTTCACAAAGAAGGTGCCCCTCTACGTTCCCCTAAAGTCACTACCATTGTAAGTGACCTGACATTCATGCTAATCATCTGTCAGAAAAATACCAGTCATCATGTCAACATTTGACATTAATGACCTTGCTGTTTTGCATTCCTTCAAGTGCACGCATGTGGTCTGGAGGGGGTAAAGGAAAGCCCAGCATGGCCACAGCCGTTCATAAAGTTCACAGAAAGCCCAGCTGCCCTCTGAGCCTAGCTGACCTGTGACCCTGTGGATCCTACCTCATGCCCGCACTTTGCGGCTGGTGACCCCTGCCCCTTCCCTATCTACTCTCAGCATCTCTTTAGAAACAGTATCTATTCTCTCCAAGCTTCTCTGCCCCCGTGCTCACTTACTTTGTTGGTTTCGCTTGTCACTGGCATTTTTCAAAGGGAGGCAAACAGGACAGTCATGTCGTGTGCAGTTCTTCCAATGAGAGATGATTTGTCGTGAAGATGCACAATGGGCAACTATGACCAGAAAAACAACGAGATGTTATTTTTCTATCCAAATAGTCACACTTTTAATTATACCTAAATTATAATGCCAGATTCCATAAGAAAATGGTAACAAGTGTAACCATAACACAGTACATACAGTCTTTAACTTACAAACATGCTGTTTTCCAAAAAGTTTGTAAGTTGACTGTCGAGAATTCCAAACAAAAACTTCCCACAGAAGCAATGTTATGAATGATGGGTGAGTAAGGTTCAGCCCACAAAATCTGAAATACTGAACCAACAACAATGAAAGATAGAAAAAGTATAGTTCTACAATGCTAATATTTAAAATAAAATGTTAAATTATGTTTAAGGATGAAATCATCTAAGTACTACAGTTGAAGAATTACAGATTAGAGAAGCAAATGAGAAGTCTGTGGAGATTCCCGAAGGGACCCTGGGCACTTTGTATAGTATTTGAGAGGTGTCTAACCCTGAATATTCTCAATCTTCATTTGCTGAAGTCTAACCTTCTCCTGTTTCCATTATGATCAGAATTACTCTTGAGGACTCAGAGATGGGAGAGAAGGAGACCAGGGAAGCACAAGAAAGAAGAGAAGAAAACAGAGTAAAGACTACAGGAAAGCACAGCTGTTAACAGAAAACACTCTTTAGTGGAACTAAGTGTCTGGTAAAAAGGGGCATATTATATGCCTAATTTCTCCCTCCCCAGGGATAACATGGTGCAGTTTCCTGTAGCATTGCCAGTCACCCAGGACAATCTAGAAGTCATCAGAGTAGCCTCAAGACATATGGCAGAGGAGCAAGTGGGCAGCTGCTAGTCTGAGTCCATTAAACAACTACAAGACAGATGCTGGCGGTGCAAGTAAGGGTACGTGCTTGCCTGTGCATGTGCTAGTGTTGCCCCAAAGAAAACCACAATCTAGAACGTTCGAGAAGTGATAAGTCTTCCATGAAAGGAAGAAGGAAAAGAACTCAGGGCACAGCCTCATGCAGGGAAGGTTCAGAGTATTAGAACTGCCTGCCTAACCAGCAGTGAGCTTTCCAGGGACAACTTGAGTGTCAGGTGTGGGGACTGTGAAAGTAACATGCTCCAGGCTATGCCAGGAGAAAACCAACATTCAGAATGTGCAGCTTTCTGACTGCCAGGGCTGCTGAAGATAATAAAGGCAAACTCCACCCTGACTACTAGTTCAGAAAAGGGCACTTACCTTGGCAGGCTTTCCCAGCCTGACAGTGTGTCATGTGATTCAAAACATTCTTCATGGTTCGACAATGTGGGAGAGAGCAGGCCCGAACCTCTCCGTTCGCTTGTTCTCGTCTCTGACATTTATGAGCATGAAGCAGTAGAACCAGCTGCTGCTGTATCAATTTTCGCTTTTCAGGATCTGCAGTGGGGCCTGTTGCAATTGCTTGGGTGGGCACAATTCCCACAGAAGTTTGCAACTGGGACTAAAATAAAGGGAAAAATTTTTTATTAAACCTTTACAGTTTCAATTCATGTTATTATTTCTCAAATGAACATGAAAGCTGATGGTTAAGTCACAGAGAGGAGGTTGGTGTGGCTGTCTGTACAGGAACTTTAAGAAGATCCAGAAGCATAGAAATCAACCCAACTCAGATGCAAAGCTGATTCAAGCTCACCAACAGACAACTGTCCAAACAAGAAAATGACACTTGCTCTGCACTGCGGCAATGCAGACCCAACCCACCCCATAATCCGCACAATCAGAGGGAAATCTTTGCCCTAGCAGCGGGACCACAAGCTTGGTGATTTCATCTGGTTCAGCCTGGTTTAAAGGACCCCCCCCAAGGCCTGAGGACCTGCAGTGCCCTGAATAAACTTAACGGGGCAAAGTAGTCAGAGCCACCTCTTGCTTTTTGTTGGTATGTTTGTACTGTCATGCACCTTATGCATCCCACCATCACACACTCAAGGACAAACATACAGTGTGAACTTACTGGGTCACTGCCTTTAGGAAAGAACAAAACATTTATCTGTAGCTAACCACCTACTACTATTTTAATGCTTTCTTTTAAGAAATGTTTTGTTTTTTGTTTTATTAAAACTTCAATTCAGACACCTGACATTTGTCCCCCCAAAATACTTGTCATGCTGGTTGTGGTGGTGCATGCCCATAGGAAATTGCTGAAGAGGCAGAGGCAAGAGGATCAGGAGTTCAAGGCCAGCCTGGGCTACCACATATAAAAAAATATTTGGCAATGTGCTAAAATACAAAAATGGAGTTATCTTCATTTGTCTGAAACAACCAGACAAGCACACCTCTTGACTACAAAGAAATAGGAAAAAAGTGGCCTGTGTGGTCTTACTCTTTACAAATTACCAACACTCTTCACACAAACCCACTACAGAGGCTTACCAGCCTAGGGATTTCCAATCTTATCTAACATTATGATATTCCCAGCACTCATTACCTGCTCTAATTTGTTAATGTAAGAATCATAACTATAGATTTGCAGTTAGAACTATATTATCTTTTTTTAGAGTGGTCTCCCTACTGTCCAGAATGGCCTCAATTTCACAGTCCTCCTGCCTCAGCCTGCTGAGTAGCTAGGATTACAAGCATTCATCACCATGCCTGGTTTTAAATTTTTTCTTAATAAATCCACTTTCAAAATGTCAGTTTTCTGTTTTTGTTTTGTCTTTGTGAGAACTTAAAAGCCTGAGAATGACCTAACCAAACTTCTACTGAGACAGAACCCCTAAGTACAGGACTGAAATCCTATGAGAAAAGCTTCTTTTCCTTATGTTCACAATTTCCTTATTATAAAATAAAATGTGTATACTGCAGGAAATTGTAAAGCAGAACCATTAAAGAAATAAATAATGATTAAAATTCTAAAATCCAAGAGTCTGCTATAAAGTGTTGCTAGGTTTTGTTTCTTTTATGCCTGTATGAAATGCATTCAACACATGCTTGTATCTTACATTCTATATGTTATGTTACTTCACACACATTTATGCTTCTCCATGCCTTACGTTATAACCAGGAAGCCATCTCATAGAGTAGCTTTGTAATGAAAGCATAAGGCCTCACTACATAAATGACAATTATTTAACTAGCAGCCCACTGTAAGGCATGAACTAGAGCCCCACCCTCTCTTCAGCACCCACCCAGGTAGGGTATCACTCTAGCCCAGGCTAGCCTAGAATTCACTATGCAGTTTTAAACTGGCCTTAGACTCAGTGATCCTCCTACCTCTGCCTCCTGAGTGCTGGGATTAAAGAAAGGTGTGTCCCACCACACCCGGGCCCTGCCTCAATTTTTAGTACTTTTAAATTAAGACTCCATAAACAAATAGCTTTTGTATCCCTGCCAGCCTTCAGTGCCAACATGGAATCTCCTGAGGTGGCTGCAAAAGTTCATTTGCTATCTACCTTATACTAACTAATTCACTAAACCAAGCATTTGTTTAAAAAAGAAAAAGCCCCCCTGATCAGCTTGCCTCCACTGATTAAAAGGTCCAACAGAAGTCAATGGAAAGGGGGATGTAAAAGAGTGTGAGGAAACACAAGATAAACGCTTCACATCTCTTTCTTTGGCATTTACAAACACTTTAAACATGCAGAAAAGTAGAAAGGAAAGTATTGTCATCACACCTCAGAAAATGAACACAGGTTCTTGATGCCAGCTAACACCCAGTCATATTCTGATTCCTCTAGTGTCACAAGACGTCTTCTACAGCTGGTCTGAGCCAGCCAGGACTCACTGAGGGGTCACAATCCACATTTGCTTATTGTCTTTAAGGTTCTTCATCTACTATCCCCTCTCCTTTTGGACTCATGACACTGGCTTGCTCAACAGACCAAGTAGTTGTCCTCTTAACAGTTTCTTAGAGTTCAGAAATATACACAAAAGGAAAAACATAAGAATTAGATTTAAAATTTTTAGTCCTCAACTGAATAACAAGCAGATTTTGTTCTTAAATTACCAAAAATTGCCAGGCATGGTGGCATACTCCTTTAGTCCCAGCACTCGTGAGGCAGAGGTAGGAGGATCACCATGAGTTCAAGGCCACCCTGAGACTACATAGTGAATTCCAGGTCAGCCTGGGCTAGAGAGAGACCCTACCTCAAAAAACAAAACAAAAATTCTCATTTGGGATTTTTTTTTTTTTTGAGATAGGATCACACTCTAGCCCAGGCTAATTAACCTGGAATTTACTATGCAATTTCAGAGTGGCCTCAAACTCATGGGGATCTTCTACATCTGCCTCCCAAGTGCTGGGATTAAAGGTGTGGGCCACCATGCCCAACTTTGGGATGTGTTTTTAATGGTTATTTTTTGGCACTGTACCGTACCTGGCCATACATGAACATAGATGGAAACCATACAACAAATTGCTCTGTGGGAAGGAAGAAGTTGAAGAGGTAGCCCAGTGGTAAGAGCATTTGATGTACAAGCAATAGGGATCTGAGTTTGATCCCAAACACCTGTGTAAAAAAGCTGGGTGTGGCTGCACATGCCTATAACCCCACCACCAAGGGGGAGGGGGGTAACAGAAACAGGAGAATCACTGAGGCTCCCTGGTTAGCCAATCAAAATGAAAAATAGTTGGGGCTGGAGAGATGGATCAGTGGTTAAGACACTTGCTTGTAATGCCTGATGACCCAGGTTGAATTTCCCATTACCCACATAAAGCCAGGTGCACAAAGTAGCACATGCACTGGAGTTCACTTGCTGTGGCTAGAAGCCCTGGTGCGCCCATATTCATTCATTCTTATTCCCAAATAAATAAACAAACAAATAAATAAACAAACATTATGCCAAGCACCAAGTTCAGTAAGAGACTGTCACAGGAGATGAGGCAAGTTAGAAGAGGATATAAGTGATAGATGAGAACACTCAAGGTCCTTTTCTGGCCTCTGCACACCTGCATGTAGCACACATGAGCACATACCACAATACTACAACTTATTTGCCTGCAAACAGAAGCATCAAAACAAAAGTGAAACCCTGTTTCAAAGCAAAGTGGAAGAGGACAAACACCCCAAAGTTGTCCCCTGATCTCCACAAGTATACCACAAAATGCACGCCCATGCTTAATTAAAACAGTCTGGCATTTCTTCAATACAGAAACACTGCATGACCCTACGCTCCTACTCCTAGACATATTCTCACATGTTTAAAAAAAAATCACAAAGGCATTATTTTTTT
>PVHP010003464.1:0-78012 GCA_004024765.1 Zapus hudsonius
CCACAGCACTGTTAAACAGCGCCAGGAAGGTGTGCCAAACACTAGTAAGGGGAAGCTGGCTTATAACCCCCATAAGCCCACCCCAACAACACAGCTCTAATGAGGTTCTAATTCCTGAATTGCCATCAGTTGAGGATCGATCTATCAGAACACATTCATTTGTTTGTGGGGGACACATGGATCAAACCATAACAATGACCTAACAAAAGCCAATCATTGATGGCCATTCTGGAGTGTGGTGGTTCATAGAAATAATTGTGAGGAACAGCTGACAGATGCTTTTGGCTGAGGAACACACTTGTACATCATAAAACACAATGCTGCTTCAGGTTAGCTTCATGGTTCAAAGAAATGGGAACCTCATTTTACAATGCTTCTCTTATTTTCAGTGTTAGAGTGAGACAGGGTATTGCTGTATAGCACTGGCTGGCCTGGTATTCACTGGGGCCTGGTCCACCACATCCCCTTCAGTGTTGGGACTTACAGGTATGCACCACCACACCTTGCCTGGTAGAACACTTTTAAACTCTCTCCACTTCAGCACAGACATCAAGGTTCCTCTCATGTGAGCCTCTTCAGGTCCAGTCTCAATTCTCAAGAAATACTCTGTCCTGGCCCACATGGATTGATCCAGTGTGCCCACTGAGGAGGATACCCAGTGGATTGGGGACAGGGAGGAGGGAAATGGGAATGTAAGCACAATATTTGCTAAATCAATGTATCTAATTTTGGACAATAAAGATAAAATTTAAAACAAAGAAATACTCTATCCTCCCCCACCTTATATGTCTATTCAAGAAATTCTCTATTCTTGCCCTATCTATTCTTTACCAATTCAAAATGAATAGCTCCTAAATTCCAATCCTTGACCAATCCAAACTTTCCATAGCAAAATCAACGGTTTACTTTTCCATAAATGTAGACACAACTTGACCCCTTGTCCCTTAGCAAAGGGATGGTGGAGCTTGGATGGTTGTGGGGATATGGGAAGGGGGGATGGCATCTCCTTCTCTGAATGGATGGACTACAACGACATAAAGGAACAAAGAGGAAAAGCAAGCACCCCCTCTCCTGATGTCCTATCATATTCATAGCTCCCTGAAATGCTTGTTACTTACCCTTTTCACCAGTGGACAGCAGCTGGGTCCCAGTACAACGTATTGGGATGCTGCCCACGTATTCTCTAAGGACATCTTTGATATCCTCTGAATGGTAGGATACTGCAAAAGACAGAAAGTGAATGGATAACAGTATGCACTCAGGAGACAGATAATTCTGACTAATTCTGGCCGCATGGTTTGTTACATGTGTAATAATAGAGAAGTTATTTAACACCTTAAAATCTGATCTTTTGACCAGGCAGGGTTGTATATACCTTTAATCCCAGCCCTTGGGAGGCAGAGGTAGGAGGATCACTGTGAGTTCGAGGCCAGCTTGAGACTATATAGTAAATTCCAGGTCAACCTGGGCTAGGGTGTGACTCTACCTTACAAAAAATAAACAAACAAAACAAAATCTGATCTTTCCAATTCTTGAGATTTGGAGTTAAAAAGTAACCACCCTGGGTTGGTGTGGTAGTTTTGAATAGATGTCCCCCAATAGAATTTATTATAATTGTGAATTGTCTTCAGCCTTCTGGCTGAAGGAAGTGTCACTTTGGCCTGGCCTCCTGGGGTCTTGCTCTCCTGAGGTATTTTTAATTGAATGCAAAATCCCAGGGATACATATGCAAAACAGCAGCCAGAACCCAAGTCTGGCAATTCTGCCATTTTTTGAGTTACAGTGTGCTTGCTTGCTTGAGATTCTGGTGGTGGGCTTCTCTCTCTGCTTGCTTCTGTGATAGGGAGCCAGCCTTTTCCTTCATTTTTTGGAACTTCCCTGGGATCTATTATTTTCAATAAATACTTTCCTCCCCCAAATTGTGCCTGGTTTGGAGATTCATCCCAGCAGCATGTGGCTGACTACGACAGTTGGGGAGGAAAATGGCTCAGTGAGTAAAATGTTACTGTGCAAACATGAGAACCTGAGTTTGTATGTCCAGCACCCACGCACACACTGAACATGGTGGTTCTTGCTTGTCCTGCCAGAACTGATAGAGACAGATTGACCTCTAGGATTGTGGACTTGCTAGTCTAGCTGAAATACCAACTCTGGATTAATTGTGAGACTTTGTCTCACAATATGAGGCTGAGAGAGATTGAGAAGAGAACCTTCAACATCACCCTCTGGTCTCCACATGCATGTGCACACCTGTGGCCTCACGCTTGTGAACACACTTGTACACACATACACACCACACACATACAAATAACTGACAGACGCCTCATACTTCTACTACTCCAAAAATCCAGGAAGATAGAAGAAAGAAAGGAAGATAAAGAGCAGAGGGGAAAAGTGAATGTCAGAGCTCCAGGCAGAATAGAGAAAATCCATGCTGGCCTTTACAGACTGTCCTCCTCAGCCAGCACTGCGCAGCTTTGGGTGAGACTCCATATGCAGAAGGCAGGGCTCACTTTGGTCTATCAGAGGAACAGTTTCCAAGCGCTGTCATAAGCATTCAAAGCAAAGACTGTGTGTGTGCTCAATGTTTTTCCAACTCGTGTGAAAGCAATGAAAGCTGATGCTGATAAAGTGATGAGATGGTAAGCACTAAATATTGCTCATTAATTTCAGGTTACAATAGAGAGTATAATAACAAATGATTTACAAAGACTCTTCAGTGGCTCTTATTTACCCTGCCCAGTAATATATGAACAAAAGGCAGGTGATAAAATTAGAAGGCATCCCATTTAAAGCGGATAAAAAGAACCTTGTATTGTTTACTCACCATGTAATTATCTTGTAGATGTCTCACTACAGGATATTATTGTGACAAATAGTTTCAACTAAGAATCAGGCATTTATAATAATAAGAACAACAACATGTGTAGTCACAACACACAAACCCTATCAAGCTGGATATTGCTACATGGATGAAGCAAAGTTAAATTGGAAAAAAATTAAGTATATTCAGGATTTAGAATTCCCCAGTTTCCCCAGACATATGTATAAGAAGAAGCATTTTAAAAAAATATTTGTTTTTTATTATTAATAAGTAGAAACTCTGTGTATATAGTTCTTGTGTTGCTACCCCTATTTCCCTCCTCTCTGCCCCTATTCCACTGAGGACGCTCCCCTGGGCCAGAATGCTCCATGAGATGCAGGGTTATGAGTGGTGCAAGCAGCAGACTGTTGTTTTGGAGGGTGGGTGGAAGAAGTGGGTAATGTCTTTGTCTATTCCCCTCACCATGGCTTTTACAATCGTTCTGCCACCTCTTCCTCGAAGTTCACTGAGCCATGAAGGATGAATTTTAAATCAGCTTTAGTGTGGATGATGGATGATTTGGTAAGAAAATAAGAAGGCTGAATTGCTTACACATGTTGATGGGTGGTAAATATTTCAGATTATTGACCACATTGAAAAGACTTAAGGTGGGCTGAGAAGATTGCTTTAGGGGTTTAAGAATCTTCCTTGCAAAGCCTGCTTGCCTGGGGTTCAACTCCTCAGTACTCACATAAAGTCAGATGCACAAAGTGGCACATGCATCTGCAGTTTGTTTGCAACAGCAAAAGACCCTGCCCATACACGCACTCTCTTTATCCCTCTCTCTCTTTCTCCCTCTCTCTTCACAAATAAATAAAAATGTTTTTGTTTCCTCACAGAGACTGAGGCCTTCAGGACCCCCCCCAAATATATATATATATCAATACCTCCACTGAGGAGTGCCCTCAGTGGAATGGGAGGCAGTGGAGGGGAAATATGAAAGAGTATAACCTCTTCTTAAAACCACAGAAAGCCATCTATCTGCAACTAGAGACCCTGCGAGGTCCAGAATGGTAACCAGTCCCCAGATGTTAGTTAATGCAGTGCTGGAAGGCACTGCAAAGCTGCCAGGGGAAGCTGGTCAATGACAGGTGGAGCAAACAGAGACCACTGATATGAAACTCAGTGTGCCACCACAAGAAGGCTGAACACACTTCCTACTGGGAGAGAACAGCAAACCAAGACACGAACACTTGTGCAATGGAGGTGCCAAAGACTGGGAGAGGCAATCAACAGCTTTTAATTCTACCAGGTATTCTACTCAGTGATGGGGAGCCCTTGACTGGAATTATGGACTCAGGGCGAAATACACTGGGAACCAAAATCTTGGGACCCCCAAAGAGAAATTCACTTTACAAGTCGTTTACAAAGAGGCTAATCACAATAGAAACTAGCCAATTCAGAAATGTGTATCTCATTTAACCTATACTGATCTCACTCTCTGATAGAGATTCTCTTTGTATTTTTCAGAAGGCAGCGAGAGAGCTGTGGTCTTTCCAACCCAACCAATGAGCTGCAGGCCAATAGCTGATATCCGGGCAAGAGATGAGCACCCTAGACCTACCGTGGAGGATCCACATGGAACCCTGTAGGTAGTGATGGGATAAGCAAGAGACCTATAACCACACCCAGTCAGTCAACCCTGGATGAACCAGCGAGACAGACACCAACAATCTTCAACTCAACCTAAAGCAGAAGCACGGAGACCCCTAAGACCTCAACAACAAAGCAGCCTTAATACTCACCCACCATGACTCAGGGAACTGAGCGGAAGAGGGGGTGGAAAGATTCTAAGAGACATGATAGGGGAGAATATCCAGAGACATGGCCCCCTCAGTAACAACATACAAAGGGGGCTGGAACTGGGTTGACTCCTAGGCTATCCATAACCTCCTACCCCATGGACTGATCCAGTTTGCCCAAGGAGGAGGATATCCAGCTGACTGGGGACAGGGAGGAGGGCTATCAGGGAATTGGGGACAACAACACATGTTTTGCTCTTTCAGTGTATCTAAATATGGATAATAAAGGTATGATTTATAAAAAATGAATCAATAAAATTGAATTAAAATATAAAAACATTCAGAATCTTTCTAAGCCGCTGTATTTCTTCAAATATGGCTGTATCCAATTTAAATGGCATGCCTTATACTAAAGCATCTGGATTTAAATTCTATCAGGGGCATGAACCATCATCTATAATGGTGACAATCAGAGTAATAGTGGTAATAGTAAATACCACAGCAGTTAGAACTTTAGTGAATTCAGTAGCTTGACATTCTAAGAACTGTAGTAGCAATAACCCAAATATTTGTTTTTATAGAATTCTAGTCCTTTAGGTTAAATTTACTGATGAAAAGCTATTTGTATATGTAGTGATAGCTTGAGTATGCCTAATTTTCCTAAACTGCTACATAGTTAAAATTATGCCTCATAAGGAGGCGATAAAGTTTCTTATCCAGAAAGCTTTTTTATGTTTATGAATGGGGAATTTAATATACTACATAAATGCATTTGTTATTAAGTGTGAATTTACATGGTTCCTGTATATCTGCATTTAAAATTAGCCAAATGAAAATAGCATTGTCCTTATTGGATTGTGTACAATACCTTCACATTGCTGTGGAATGTATGGTTGTTTTTCTTTGCTAAATTGAATACAGACTTAGCTTAAGTATCTATTGAAATAAACTGACTTTTAAAATTTTAACACATTTTAAATAGTCTGTCTAGCTTTAGGAGTAGGACAGGGTCTATAAGTGAACACTTAGTCATGGGTATAAATATTCAGAGAAAAGGGAGCATGAGCAAGGATTCTATTTCCATACCCTGAGATACTTACCAAGTGGGCTTCACAGCCTTGCATTTTACCAGCTTCCCTTTTCCTTGGGGAGCCATGGCTACATTAAGGGAAAGATCAATGCACACCCACCCCACACACACATCCCCCACACACCCACACATACACCCACACCCATACACACACCCACACACGTCCACACCCATACACACACCCACACCCACACATACATGCCCTCCCCTCCACACACACACAAATTCACACAATGTATTAAGCCCCTTCCCGGGGACGTTGCTCTTCGAGATTCAGAATACTTAGAGATGAGGAAGTTTGTGAAACGAAATTCCCACCACAAATCAATACATCCCCTCCTATCCACAGAGTCTGCATCGCTCTTGACTTTTGCTTTCGACTTCATCATGTTTTGATTTATTTCCTAGTGCCAATTTCTGGTTGCCTCTCTTCCTTCCAGACTCAGGCTTACCTCATTTGTCAGCCAGTACTCACCCAGTTTCTAACTGGTTGCTCCCAGTTCTTTTTCATCTTCCTCTCCCTCCCTCTCATCATTTCCCCCTCCTTATCTTTCTTCTAGGTGTGTGTGTGTATGTAAGGTATTTGCATGTGGTATATATGTGTGTTTACAGATGTTCAGATTCCATGCACAACATGAGAAAGCCAGAGAAGAACATGAGATTTTGTCTACCGCCTAATTTTCTCCAGAAAGGGTTTCTTACTGAACCTGGAGCTCACACCATTTTTTGGTTAGACTGACTCAACAATGAGCCCCAATAACCCTCTTGTCTGTCTGGCTCAGCACTGGGGTTAGAGGTGTTTACAGCCATGCCCAGGCTTTTACAAGGATGGTAGAACCAAACTCAGCTCCTCATGCTTGTGTAGCCAGAGCTCTTACCCACTAAACCGTTTCTCTGGTTAAACCTGAATGGCTTGGCTGGTGTGACTGTATAAACACTATCAGGTCATAAAGTCAGACCTCAGAAAGACTTGAGATGGCATTTTGAAAGTGTGACTAAGCTGCATCAAAGTTATTTTCCATGAGCAGATTTCAGTCCTTATCTAAAATAGATATAATGCTAAAGATCTCTGTAGCCAATGGAGCTCCGGACAGTTTTGCAGTTATTTGGAATAAGAAATTTGAAGAGGTTCAGCCAGGTTGCCATCCTATGGAGTTCTATGCAGCCTCACCATCCAAACCCCAGAGGAGACAAATGGCTTGTGTGGGTGGTCTTGGATGTTTGCCATATTCTGGCCTTTTTGTATATACATCATTATTGTCAAGAATGCTAAAAGGCATTTCTCTGGAGCATTCACACATAGACAGGCACTTCAGGCATAACACTCTCACCAACATCCCCTATCCCTAGTTACAAAACAACCTTGCTTTAAACTCTGGCATACAAGATTAATGCGTGTCACTCAGACCTTCTTGTGAATGTTTGAAATGTCCCTGAATGGTACTGCGCTATGATGTGTCCAGAAATCACAGTGATTAGTTCCCAAAGAGAAAAATGGGCGTCTGTTATGCTTTAAATTTGGAGTGTCTCCCACGAGCTCCACTTTAGAATGCTTGCTCTCCAGCTTGCCGAACCATCTCGAAGGCTGAGGAGCCTTTGGGTGGTGGGACCTGGCTGGTGTGGGTCCCTTCAGATGGTCCTCTGGAGGTTATCCTTGTTCTAGGTTCTCCTGTAGTTCCTCTGTGTCCTGGTTGGCCACCATGTGAACAAGCTCTCTCCATGTCCCCTCCACCATGAGCACAGCCATACTGTCTGTCTATCATAGTCAGGCACACACTGCTGGGATGAATCTCCAAACCAGGCAAAATTTTGGGGGAGAAAAGTATTTATTGAAGTAACAGACCCAGGAGAAGTTGAGAAAAAGGTTGGCTCCCTTTCACAGAAACAAGCAGAGAGAGAAACCCACTACCAGCACCTCAAGCAAGCACACTGTGTCTCACAAAAATGCAGAACTGCCAGACTGGGGTTCTGGCTTTTCTTTTGCATATCTACCCCTAGTATTTTGCATCCAATTTGAAATACCTCAGGACTAAACCCCAGGAGGCCAGGCCAAAGTGACACTTCCTCCAGCCAGAAGGCTGAAGACAATTCACAATTATAATAAAGTCTATTGGGGGACATTTACTCAAAACTACCAAATTGTCCTCATTGTGATGGACTGCAAACACTCTGTAACCAAGATCCTCAATAAACCTTTCCATCCGTAGGTTGTTTCTGTCAGGCATTTGGTCAGAGTGATTAGAAAAGTAACTAACATGAGGATGTACACAGATTTACCTCCATTGCATCCTCTTCTTTGGGGTCATGTCCCTCTCTCTTATGGGACAGAAAGCTGACTGTGGCTTGCGTGTGGGAATGCTGCATCGCTTTAACCTGAATGCTCAGGCAGAAAGGTTACTCCACACAATGGGAAAGAAGGAAGGCACAGGAGGGACGTCTTCTTCCGAGGAGGTGCTCCTGGTGTCTTTCCAGTGATGTCCCTAGGAGGACTGAGTTGCTTATTAGGTGAAGGATTCTGTACTGAGATGAGATAACAAAGCATGTCTGTATCAAATCAGTGTCATGTCCAGTCCTTGCCATCTTATATATATATCCTTCTATTCTTGGTGTTTCCTCATGTCCACAAAACAAAATAAAACACCATGGGTATTGGTTTGCCTGAGTCTCGTATTCTGTTCACAGGTTGTGCCAGAGCAGGCTGTAGGGAGAAAACCTGGAAAGACAATTATGCATGGCATATTTCGACCCATATGGCCAAGCCAGGTGGTGAGAGGAAACAGACATTCATTGTGAGGGATGTTCCCAGTTACAAGGTAGGTTTGGAGCCTCTTAGTGAATTTGGGGCATCTGCCATTCCCCCTGCTGGCTCTGTGCCAAGACACCATTGCTGTGTCAATAAACTGATGCAGATGTGAAAAACAGCACTCGGATAGCTGGATAGCTGTCCCATTTGCAGCGATCAAATGCCACCTCTACCCCGGGGTTATGTTGTTGTTGCTGTTAATCTGATCCAGTTCAGGTGAGAAAATGCCTAAGGGACACTGGAACCTTAAGGCTTTCCTAACTTGGAAATTTTGTGAGTGAGATCCATACTCAATTCCCTTCGTTAAGACCATAAAAGAACCCCATTCTCAAATCTCATGGACAACAATCTCTGGTTGAATTTGGCTCACTCGCCAGATGAGTGAACCTGTCTGTCAGAGGCTACCCAGTGGTTTTCCCTTTATAGAAATTCAGTTTTTAGGGGGAAGCCTGCCATCATGCTTCTTGTATTTGCAAAGCCAGAAGACCCACAGCCCTGATAACCATGCTGGTACGTGTGTTTTGACAGGCTTCCTGACCCAATAATCTTTTGATTATTAGATCTTAGATCTCAGATTGGAAGTGTACCCTTTCTTCCCCAGTTCTTGGTCTCATTTATGGAGTGAATCCTACTTGCTGACAATGAAAGACTCCACAGAACAGTTCCACCGCAGAGCATGCTCTGACACACTGAGCAGGTGTCACAAGCTGGAGGAAGAAGATGGGAATTTGTAAGGAGCCATACTATAGACCAAACCCAATACCTCCAACTTACATGCATTGATTCAGTTAATTCCTAAGACAACCCCATGGGGTTGGCTTTATCCCCTTTCTGTAGATAAAAGGATTAGTTACTTTTCTGTGGTGACCAAAATACCTGACAGAAACAAGTTAAGGGAGGAAAGGTTATTTTGGTGCACAGTTTTTTTTTATTATCAATAATTAGATACACTTAATAAGGGAAAAATGTGTTGATGTCTCTAGTTCCCCTATTTCCCTCTTCCCTGTCCCAGGTCAGTTGGATATCCTCCTCCGTGGGCAGTCTGGATCAGTGCATTGGGTAGGGGGTTGTGAATAGTTTAGGAGTCAACCCAGTTCTACCCCCCTTTGCATGTTGTTACTGAGGTGGGCAATGTCTCTGGAATTCTCCCCACCATGTCTCTTACAAGCTTTCCGCCCCCTCTTCCGCTCAGTTCCCTGAGTCATGGTGGGTGCTTTGTTGTTGAGGCCTTAGGGGCCTCTGTGTTGGTGCACAGTTTTAGAGAGTCATTCCACCATGTTGGGGAAGGCATGGTAGAGAATTAAACTGGAGACTGAAGTGGTGTGAGAATTAATCTCTGTTGTCAACTTTATAAGATTTAGAATTACAATGGAAACAATCTATGGGGGATTTCCTAGATTAAATTAATTAAAGTGGGAAGACCCATTCTTAATATAGAGGGCACTATTCCATGGTCTTGGATCCTAGCTGGTGTAAAAAGGAGAAAGCAAGTTGAATACCACTGTTCATCTCTCTGTGCTTCCTGACTGCTACCAAGCCTTCCCTGCCATGATGGATGGAATCTCTTAAGTTCCTTTGGCTAGGTATTTGTAGTAACAATGAGAAGTAACTAGGTGAATATTGCCTTCAAAATTTCAGTGTTTATTGACCTACACTTGCCAGCTAGAAACATCCCAAAGCTTCCACAACTTCCTATAACAGCACCTCCAACTGGGGACCAAGAGTTCAAACTAATGATCCAATGGGGGCAGTCAGTTCACATTCAAACCATAATCATAAGGAAATCAAAGCTTTCCTGGGTTTGCTAATCTTCTTGAAGTCTAGTTGTCAGTAAGAGATCTGGGCCTGGGCTTGAGATCTAATCCAGGTCTGTTTATCCCAGATCTGATTCTGGCATTTGCATAGAGTCTAGACAACTCGCCTGTCTCTCATGGACATCACAGTGACTTTATTTCCTCTACTCATGGACCTCAACCTGCCCCCCATACCTTCCTCCATTTTGCTTGGGACACATGGGGACACTAAAGACTTGTATAGACACACAGGCTGTTGATATGCTGTCTTTATGTGCTAGAACATGGATTGTCTGTCCTCAGTTGTTATGACAGATTGCTTAATGGTTTAAGTTCCTAAAACTCTCTTCAAATCATGGAGCCATAGTAGAGTAGTTTGAATCAAGTTTTCTGATGAACTCGTCCTGTCACAGAATGATGAACCTGCTTTATGCCACCTGTAATAGACTGAATGTGTGCTCTCAAAACTGATATATTGAAACCTTAGCCTTGGTGTGGCTGCATTTGGTGTTAGAAAGTAATTAAGTTTAAATGAGCTCATAAGGATGAAAAGCTAATACATTAGGATTAGTATTCTTATAAGAAGAGACACCAGACCGTGAGGGCTTAAATTTTCTAGCAGGAAGGAAAACTATGGAAGCCACCACCTAATCTTCCTTAATACTTACTTTTTAAAGTTAGAGTAACCTCAAATAGAAAGCTGATAAATAATTTTCCTAAACTTTCTAAGCAGGCAAGATAGACAGTTAAGATAGATCAGAACTAGTCTCTGAGGGTTTCCTGAGTTCCTCCCAAATGACTTTAGAATCAACAGGGAGACCGTTGCATAAGGAGTCTTATATTATGTCATGTGTACAAGACACTGACTTCTGTATTTCCATTTCTTTAGTATGTCCATTTCTTAAATTCAAACCTGAGGACAAAAGTAAGTTTGACAACCAGCAGGCATCAGGTCCAGCTTCACTCAGAGTAGTAACACTAATGGGACAGGATGCTTTCCCATCTGTACAGAAAGCCCTCTAAGGTGGCCACTCTCCCTGGGAATAAATCTGGATCTTCTATTTACATTTATTGTGAGAAGCCTGACTCCATTGATAAGAGAAAGTGAGAAAATTTATCTTGCAAGTTATTATGTGGATCAAATGAGATGAATTTTTTTGCATTTATATGTGGTATGTGTGTGGTGTGCTCGTGTATGTGTGTGCATTTGCACTGTGTGCGGGTGCATTTGTGTGTGGATGTTAGAGGCTGATGTCAGGTGTCATTCTCAATAATTTTCCACTATATTTCCTGAGGCAAGTATTCTCACTAATTTAGTCAGCTGGCCTGAAAGATTCCCCATCTCTGCCTCCATAGTATTGAGATTCCAGGCAGGCTGTCACATTCACCAGTTGGCAGAGATCTGAACTTGGTCCTCAGATCTCTCAGATGGTGGAAATCTGAACTTGGTCCTCTTATATGTTCAGCCAGTGCTTTATCCTGTGAACCTTCTCCTCAGCCAGAGATGGAATATTTTCTGTGAGATTTCTAATGATTTCCTTTCTCCTTCTACAAATTTTGCTTCTATGCCATCTTCTTCCATAGGTTTTCATCAGTTAACCTGTAACAGTGGGTATTGGTTTTGGGCATAATTCCAGTGAGACTCACAAGACACATAGCTACTGTTAAAAGAGAAAATCTTTCCTTTTTAAACAAGCTTCACATGACTAAAGACTTGGAAATTAACTGACAACAAAGAGATGAACAGAAGAGAGGTGAACATACATGTATTAGTTACTTTCTCTTAGCTTTGAGCACATATCAGACACAAAGCTGTGTAAGGCATGAGTCTTATTTTATTTCATGTTTTGAGGGAACACAGGCCATCCTGTTGGAAAAAGCATAGTGGCAGGCAGCTCTGTGACAACATAATATCATTGCCAATTATGGTCACATCGCAGTGGACCAAAAAACAGAAAGTTGACAGAAAGTGAGGCAGGACTATATCTCTTGAGGCTTGCATCCTAGGGCACACTTCTTCCAGCTAGGCACCACTGCCCAAAGGTTCTACAATCTCCCCAAACAGCACTACCACCTGGGAACCAAATGTTTCCGTACATGAGTTTGTGGGGAGCATTTTACAGTCAACCCCTCATGACCTGTGAGGACTCAACAATGAGAAAAGATTTATTCATCATTCTAGTAACCATAAAACAAAAAAAATGGAACTTTAGGGCATTGATGAGAATATATGCGAACTTGTGTTAATTTTTGTATGCCAAAGCAAAGCTGAGCTTGCACTTCGTGATGCTAAGAATCAGTGTTTTTCAAATAGGAAAATTGTCAATGACAGCTCAATTTCTCAGAAAGAGCTGCTTAGATTTTGGTGCCATTTTCTTCGGAGGCTGCTGATTATTAGGAATTTTTTGATTTAAAATCATTTTAATTCTTTTCTTTTCAAACTTTACAATCCCTCAGAATTTCCTGGAAAACTTGTTACAACAGAATGCTGGGCTCAACTCCAGAGTGTCTTATTTAGTGGTGAGTATTGGCCCTCTACGTTTGAGCTACACTTTGAGACTCAGTGACCCATCCTAACATCTGTGTGGCAACTGCAGATCTGGCCTCACCAATCAGGGCTAAATGTCTATCTTCAATAGAGTTCCTGCCATGACACCCTAGACTCACATGTGCTGGAAAGGGCATGCAGGAAGTCTGGGATTTGGGGTGCTGACCACTAATGGAATAGCTTGCTTGTACTGTTGGGCCCATTCTGTAACAGCTACTCATAAAGCCATAGGGTCCTTCTGTAGTGTGTGTGGTGGAGTCTTGGGAATATATGAGCTATATAGAGTTCTGCCAAACATATTCGTGTGTGATTAGGATTTTAGTACAGTCAATGTATTGCACAAACTATTCCACATCCCTGCTCTCTAGCTGCTCCTTATGGGACAGAAGGATTCATGTGCATGCCAATCAACAAAGCTTGTACTTCCTAATGGCACTAATATCCTTCTTGCAGTCAATGTTGATGATGATGAAGAAAATAATGTGAAAGATTAAAAGAATGGCAGTTGGAAGGTGAAATCAATACAAGTGACACTATGTTGGACAACACTCATGTATGAGGTTAGAAAACTAATCCATCAGTAAGTGTTTATGTGGGGTTGGCATCAATACCTGATGAATATCTGATACTGAAATTCTTGCAGAGAGAAATACCAAACCACACAAGTATAATGAGTCTTTCTGGATGGAACACTTACCATCATTATTCATAAATAATAAAGTAAATGCTGAAATACCACAATGAAGGAAACATCTAGAAGCTCTAGAAAATCCATTTTAGTGTCAGTGACAGCAGGACAGTGTTGATGCCGTGGAAGAGAGGTATAGATGGGAAGTTCCCCCTCTCATCCTTTAGTTCTCCTTCAAGACATTGCCTTTGGATTCAGTTCTATCCTGATAGGTAGCGGGGACAAGGGTCAAAACAGTCTATGTTTGAGAATGCTGAAAAAGTATTCAGAGTGAGGAGAAAGTCATTCTTTTCATTTTAAAAGTCTTCCCACCAGTGTAAAGAGTTTATTCAAATGCAGTTCATTACATCATCTCTCAGGCATTTTTGTCTAGCAGGCAAAGCAGCTGGACCATGAGTAATTTTGTCTTCCAAACAAAGCAACTTCCTGTTAGCACCATTCATAACATGTGGACCCTGGTGATTCTCGTAATGGAGTGGGAGAAGAGAGAGAATGATGATGAATGGGGGGAGGGGGAGTTACTTTGGCGTATTTTCATCTCATATTTTTGGTTTGCTATGTTCAGTGTTTTGTATAAACGTAGTCATAAAAAAGCAAAGAAATTGTCCTTTTCACAATATCCAATTACACACTGATGGAACTAAATTCCCTTCAGCAATTAAATATCAACTCAGCAGACTGCTCTACTTTCCTACACTCAAGTCTCCTTGTTGCCTGCCATTGGCCACCTGCTCCCAGTACAGACCTCCTCTTCTCTTGAGCTGATCGATAGGTTCTTCTAGATGATGGTGACATGTACCACGACTGAGTGATTGATATTCTGGTTAGGTAGTTAGTCGGGCACCAGACTCATAATAAATAACCTTATTAAACCAGGAGCTAAACATGCAAGGACTTTACTTACTGATCAAAATGGGAAGGAGGCCTGGGTTCTATCTCTGCTCCAGTGTCCAAAAAGACCACACAATTGCTGATTAAGAATGAATACATACCATTATCCTTTTCTGTAAGCCTTAATACAAGTGGACTGCCAATCACTTGAACAGAAAAATGCCCTCAGGAAAGCCATTACAGAAAATATAAAAATAGGATAAAGCATCCCTAAACATGTAGGTTGACACAATGCTCTCTCTGGCCAGTGCCACTTTCTCACATTTTCTCGGTCATAAACCTCGCTTCCCTTCTACATTAAGATCCCTGTGTCTTCTCTAAATTCATTCAACTGTAATCAAAAGGTCTGGGAACCCAAGGGCAGGCGAGAGCCAGAACTTTGTGACATTATAATATCCTTTTAAAGTTCCAAACAAAAATATCCCATTCACAAAGCAAGTCCTAAGAAACTGGAATTTGGTATGCACTAATTAAGAGTCTATTTTTGTTTTTCAGAAATAGTTTGTAAGTAATTTTGGGAGATATTATAGGATATCCTTGGAGACAAGGTTAGATTAGCAAATTAAAAATTGGGTTCCTTAATTCAAATTAAATAAATTATTTTGGTTTTGTTACAAGGTAAATGCAGACATTTAAATTTTAACAAATTTATTTGAGTAGTCAGTGAGGGATCTGTGAATGGGATGCTGCTAAACTAGAGCTTCTCAGGATTCACAAGAGGAATTTAGAGGAAGGATTTAGAAAATGTTTATACAAACCAGGCATGGTGTCTCATGCCCATCATCCCAGCATTTGGAAAGCAGAGGCAGAAGAATTGAGGCCAGCTCAGATTACATAGTGAACTCCATGTCAGCCTGGGCTACAATAGCAAGACTCTGAAAGGAAAAGGAAGAAACGAAAAGGAAGGCAAAGAAAGAAAGAAAAAAGAAAGAAAGACCAAAAGAAAAGAACGAAAAAAATCAAAATGACAGAAGGATTGGTTAGGGGAAGGTAGCGGTCAGAGGGGCAAGAGAAAGTGATGGGATTGTCAACAAAATACATTATATACATGTATGAATATCACCAATAAAAATTACAGGGAAAAGGTTTGATAAGGAAGACAACATACTCGATAGGTTAGGCTAAAAATCCCTTGTTAGTTAGTGGTTGTTGATGAGTAAAGTCTCTTCTAGGTTAGTTGATAGTTTCTGATTGGTTCACATTACATTTCATTTCTCTTTACATCCAGTTGCTATGCCCTTTGCTAGTGCTGGAGCAATAAAACAATCTCCCTGTTAATTATTTTAACATGAAATGTGGGTCATCAATGGGCAAGATTCCCTAGCTCCTAATTCTCGATTCTAATGTTCATTCAGGTATACTTCTTTCTTTGGCCATTCTAGGCATCAATTTTTCACCTTTTCTTCCCTAACCTCTTCTTCCCCGTGGCCTCACAGACCTTACTTCCATCTCCATGCTGATGATCTAGACAAGGAAGGTTGAACACAAGATGATAGCTCTCACTATTATTCTGTTATCATAGATACACAATAAAATTGAAGTACACCGATCCTGCACTCTTGTCATAAATGAAACACGCCTATGCACAGGGAACTATATTTGTGCAGTAATTCAATGGTGCTCAGAATGAATGGTTCCAATTCCTATCCAGTTCTTCACCTGAGAGAAAGGTGAATAATATATTCACTAATAACAAAAAGAAATTAGACAAAAATTCTATGTAAAGATATTTTAATCCAAAAAGGTTTACTTGGCTATGCGATTCTTTATGTCATAGAGTGATGAGGTGATTCTGAAGGGAGTTTAGAAAGAAACATCTGTTTGGGTGAGAAAAGTGTTCAGATGAACTTAACCATAAAAATTGAAGCAGCGAAAATGCCCCCAGGAGACAAGCCCAAGCTGTTCTGCAAGATCTTTTCTGAACTGTGCCCTTGGGGAGGTCATTTAGATTATCAATGCCTCAGGTTCACATATAAAGAAACATCTCTCAGAGATGTTATAAAGCTAAATAATTTAGCATCTATGAAGTCCTGTGAGATGAAAGGCATCATCGAAATGCAAATTATTATTTGATTATGAGACACCATCAGTAGAACTGAAAGGAAAATGCTCTCTTTGATGGAGATCCAGTTCAACTGACTGAAGCATTGTGCACCTATCTCCACAAGATACAATATTTAGCTTTGGCAGATAATTGTATGCCCTCAGCTGAAGAATTATCTTTGGTAGCTTCTCTTCAGGGGTTACCTTCAACAGTTTATTCTGACATTCCTCAGCAAAATGAACAAAATAGTTGCCATAAATCCCCAGCGAGAAGCAATGTATCTTCATTACAGTAATTATGTTTTATGTAGAAGCTTTTTCATAAAAAGGAATAAATATCAAAGTTTTAATTTAAGTTCAAAGGACGGTAAATTGCTGGTGGCAATAACTTCAGCTGAAGCCCATTGTTACATGGAGATTGTTTTTTTTTTTTTTAATTTAGGAACAGTTTTCAGGAGGCTACTGTTCTTGGTGAAAAATGGGTGGGCTCACTGCTTAAGCTCCACAAAGATCAGGCGCAGAAAACATAATCCTCCCCCCCATAGGTGGCAGACACCCTCTGTAGGGAAGGGTGCTACTCCTCCTGGTGTTTCCTTTGGACCTGAGAGTAGATGACTTCTCAATCAGTTTATTTTTCTCAATCAATTTATTTTTCTGAAAAGTCATTAGAGGGGCCCATGATGTTCACCACAGCCTTCCATCTAGACTAAGGCCCACAGCCTAAAATACATGGACCACCTTGGCACTTTGATGCTTTTTTTTGGGGGGGGGGTAAGTGGGCAAAGAATGGCAACCTCTGCGGCTTCTAGTTCTCCCATCTACTGTGAATTATAACACTTCCATCTAGTCAAGTCTGGAAAATGGAGTGAGAGGAAGAATCTATAGGGAATTTATAGCAAAACAGTTTCTAGAAAAGGGAATCAATTTTTCAAATGTATTTTTTTGGATAAGTGCTACAGTTTCGAACTGAAATGTACCCCAAAGGCCTGTGTGTTAAAAGCTTGGTGTCTTGCCTGTGGTCCTATTGGGAGGTAGTGAAACCTTTAGGGGGAAGAGCCTAGTTGAAGGAAGTTATGCCACTGAAGATATATACCCTTAAAGGAGAGATTGGGACTCCAGTCCCTTCCTCGCTCTACTTCCTGTTTGCCATGAAGTGAACAGCTTTGCTCTGCCAGCTGACCTTGGCCATGACGTCCAGCCATACCACATTGGAGCCAACTGGCCATGTCCTGAACCCACTTGAGTCCCCGAGCCAAAATAAACATTTCTTCTCTTTAAGTTGAGTTTCTCAGATATTTTGTCACAATGATAAAAAGCTGACTAACAAAACAAGCAAAATATTTAGATTTAGTGCTCTTTTGGGATAACAAATGACCTAGGGGGACATGGACATGAGGTAATATTAACAAGCAAACTGAGTCATATCAAGGCTGTGGTATTAAATAAGAACTTAATATTTTCAGTTATCTTCTTCTACTCTTTGAACTCAGGGTAGGTTTTGAAGGAATGTGTATTAGATCTTGAGTCTGTGTTCAGTAAATCATCAGGAAAAGGAGATGGCTTGATATAGATAGATGGACCCTGAGGCTTGATTTCCTTATTGCAAGGTCCATACGTGTCAAATAAACATTATTAAAAGTGGGGCTGGGAAGATGGCTCAATGGTAAAGTACTGGCCATGCAAGCATGTGACCCAGTACTCATGAGACCAGCACTCATATAAAAATGTCAGGTGTGACAGGGAGCACTTGAAATCCCAGGCCTGGGGAAGCAGAGTTGGGGAATCCCAATGGCTCACTGGCTAGATAGTGTGAACAAATGTGGGTGCTCTAGGTTCAAGGGAGCCTCAATTCAGAGGAAGCAATAGAAGACACTTGATGTGATCCTCTGGCCTCTACATGCACACACCTATACACAAATGTGTGCCCACACACATGCGCAAACACAACACAAATATACACATGCAAAATCATTACTACAGGCAACCTGTGGCCTCCACTGCTTTGCAATAAGCCTCAGCCTTGGGCTGCAATGGACCCAAGATGGAGTCACTCATACTAAAGATTAGCTGGAATACTTGTCTGAATGCCACTGATTTACATGAGGATAAGCTAGACTTGAATAAACCCCATTCCACAAACCCTTCTCATGGAAAAAGGGAGGTGGGGGGTGCAAATGTAGCCTTCAGAACCCTGAATGAAATGTCATAAATTGTCTCTAAGTAAATGGACTTCCTTCTTGAGTCACTGATAGCCAGGGATTGTTCTTTAAAATAGAAAAGTTATGTTTTTCATAGAGAAATAGCATCTATCATCACAAATGCCAGAAATATGGAGATAATGCATACATACTCTCCTTCTTCAAGATACACTGTGGCTTCTTTACATAATTATGCTGATTTATTAAGTGTGTAGAAGGTACTTTAGCACCTTGACCTGGCCTCTGGTTTTCCATAGAATATGGTTTGTTAGATTTGGTGTGCTTATGCATACACCAAACTGTCAGTTCAGAAACATCTACAAGGAAGATCTTTATTAAGGGTGATGGGATGGTTTTCATTGATTTATTATTTAGTCATTCATTCATCATTTATTCATTTAATTTATTGAAGACAAAACCATAGACTTGTGCTTGTTTCAGACTTGCTATGTATCCCAGTTGGGGTGTGAAACCACAGTGATTTTCCTGCTTCAGCCTCCTTAAGCTGCAACTATAGAGCATGTCATCATTTCTGGCTTCCATGGTTTTTATTATAAGGAGAAGGCCAATAATGGTCAGGGGGATGACACGGCCTCTGAAGCATGGTTCACTGGGCCTAGAGGCCGAATAAACAAATAGACAAAACCAGTCTGGCATCATGCACTTGTAATTCAGAGCCCTGTGAAAGGAAGCAGGTCAGTGACACCATGGGCCAGAGGAATTGTTTTGTGTTCTGCTTTTCTTCCTGTAATAAGAAGCATGAAATATCTTCAGGAGGTTAACCTCAGGTGAAATGGGATAGCGAGGTTGAAAAGATCTTTTAAACTTAAAATCCGAGACAAATGTACTTCCTTGGACCAGTTGAATCCAGGTGCAGGAGAGAAACTGGACTCACTGTGTAGGTGGTTCCAGGCAAGGGGCAGAAAATAAGGGGTGTGGAGAGTGTTCAAGGCCCCACATCTCTGGGCTCTGCCTGAGTCATCTTAGGAATTTATTGACTATGCATTACTCCAGAAATACCCAAGGATGACTAGGATATTGAATTTTACTTCTTGTTGCTGGAAAAAAATCACTTAACCAAAAGCAGCTGATGGAAGGAAATGTTTTTATTTTGGTAAGGGGAAGCTTCATGATGGCAGGGGACAGCATGGCAGGAGCAGAGGTTGGACATCACCTCTGTCACAACAGATAAAAGTCAGTGGCAAGAAAAGCCCCACTCTGACAAGGGGAAGCTGGCCTTAGCACCCCTAAGTCTATCCCCAACAATATGCCTCACCAAGCAAAGTTCTGCCTCCCAAATTGTCACCAGCGGGGGACCAAACATTCTGAACACATGAGTTTCTGGGGAACATCTGAGTAAACCACCATGAATATTATCCCATATTAAAAAGCCTGGCAAAAAAGTCTGGCAGTTCCTTTCATCTACAGCCAACTAATTCCTTAACTTCTGAGAATCCATATATAAATTTCAGATGGTGATTACATGATGGTGGGAAAATGACAGGAAATATAGAGGGAGAAGAGGAGGGGGAAAAGGGGAAGAGGAGAAGAAGCAGGAAGAGGAGAAGGAGGAAACAAAGGAGACAGATTTAACTTTTTGTTCATGATTTGAAACTTTATGCAAATGCTGTGTAATCTGAACCTCCCAACTAATACCAAGTCAATGTTTAATGATACTTCCTCATTGGAGGGTGTGTCTACCTGCTGGAGCTACTATTCCCTCAGCCGGCTGGGCTCCCTTATTTGATTGGTCAGATACCCAGCAGCTCTTGGACTTGCAAAAGTCACAGTGTGGAAACGACAGTCCCCAGGATCTCATGTCCCATGAATGAGAACAACTTTCTGAAGGCTAGACTTCCTGTGGCTGATCTTGTCTTCTAGACAAGGGCCAGCTCAGTGAGCCATACTGTACCCGGAACTCAGCACTCTGTAATCGTTAAGTCCTTGGACCTGCACCAGACCTGAGCTTCTTTGCTAAATAAGGTAAAACTTCTGAATCAAAAATGTGGAAAAAACAGAGGTAGATTGCCACTTCAGAAGAAAACAGCCTTACCATTAGTAACTAGTAAAGCTACCAAAAGCACAGATAACACTACTGCTCAGTGATTACACGACATTGCTAATACCATCAGCCCAAATGTGAAAACAAATAATTACTGGTGGTTTTTGTCTAGCTATATTCAGTTTCTTGACATCTTGTTTAAAGAATTGAAGTTCACACAGATAGCAAAGACCCAAGAAATATTATTAAAGACTAAAACAGAAGTACCAAAACATGGAGGAGGTACACTGCAAGAAAGCAGAGTGCTCCTTGAGTTTGATTGGCCAAGAGAATGTGTATCTTGGAACTTCATTTTATGGGGGTTTAGAAGGAGGGGGCATCGTTTGAATGGTTCTCCGGTTTGACTGACAGGCTTATTGTTATTAAGATATGTAAACTTTACTGTATATGTCTTTTCCCATCTGATATTACCATATATATACATATATATATATATATATATGTCCAAGTATGCATAGGTATAAGATGGTAAAAACAGCGGATTCTCTTTAAAATTTCACTCAAAAGACAAAATTTGCCTTACTGTGTATACACCCCAAACCAGTGAAAGCCACAGTGGACTCTGTTTCCTGATCCCAGATATATCTTGGAACATACTTGAATAGAAACAAGACATTCCCAGGGAATTGTCAGAAGGCGAATAAATACTTTCATTGTTTAAAATGGCTATCCATGCAGTGTGAGGCAGGTGGGAGATCCAGGTTGCCAACAGGTGGCTGGGTGCCTGGCCAGGAAGGGATGCAACTCCTGCTAGAGTCAAGTGGTATTCCAGGTTTCTAAGCTTGCCTCAGGCTGGTCTGCCTCAGAGCTGTGTCTTGGTCATTGGTCCTTCTCTGATGAAGTATTGGGTGAAAAACTCGCTTCACATCAGCAAGCCATACCACTAAGTAAGCCCAAACCTGATTATCTGTTCAGGGATTGTGATGAGTAAATAGAACTAACTGCACATGTGCACACATACCACACTGCACATGCATGCATATGTACATAAGCTCACATGCATTAAAGAGCCTGCTCTAGTGGGGAATAAGTGAAAGCTCCTGATATGCTTATCAGCGATGGCTGTCTCCCTTATGGTTCATTTGCTCTTGGGCTAATTTTTCTCCTCTGGCTCTTCTCTAAGCCCTGAGGAATCTTCCCTGTGGACTCATCCCAGGGCTCTGGTTCCCTGACTTCTCCCTGAATTCAGTGCTTTGGAACAGCACAAAAGCACTCGATCTGAGTAAGAGGAGGCGACCATTGCCTCTTCACCTCGCTCAGGTTTCATCCAGCAGCAGCGGTGTCTTCTGCACAGTACAGCTCCCTGTAGGTCCCTGGTTCCCACCCCATCAATGGCCTCTGTGCCCTTACCCTTCTTGCCACCTTTGAACTCTGGTCTCTTCTGGCTTTGGGGTTTATCCATCACCAAATAGTCCAGTGTCCCCTGTCTGGACCCTGAAGGCATAGGCATGAAGGATGTCTGGTCACATAATGGGTGAGAGAACAAAGATACGATGCAGTTGAAGTAATCTAGCAGAAATGACATTCAGAAGAAAGTGGCAGAACAAGGTTCAAGAATTAGGAGTATGAGAGCCCCCCCAGCCCAGAAGTGTGTGTGTGTGTGTGTGTGTGTGTGTGTGTGTGTGTGTGTGTGTGTGTGTATGTGTGTGTGTGTGTATCCTTCAGCTCATAAAAACAGGCAGCTAACTTGTATTCATTTTCTTCTGGTTTCCATTTCCAAGGGAATCTCATACATTTTGTAATCTGTACAGTTGGTAGATAAATGGTGAAATGTTTTCTTTTTCTCAAAACCTGCAATAGTAAAGCAGACACTGTCAGGACTTCCCATATGTCCTGTACACTGTCCCCACCCTACTCATTGGCTGCTTATGGGTTGGCTTTGTGCTCCCAGGACCCCCTCTTCTCCACGCCCTCCCAGTGGTTCACTTTTCATTTTTAATGTGTTTTTTTTTTGCTGTGGAATTTGTTCATCTACAATCCAGCTGGAAATGCCAGCAAGTTAATGTGCCAGCAGCCATCTCATTTCAGAACCGGAAGAACCTCAGGTGCTCTCACCCTTCCCTTGGACAGCACTCAAGTGTACCCCAGAGTCTGCAGCAAGACAGACCCCAGTGGATCCCATAGAAATCTCCCCTCAGCTCCCATGATGACTTTTAGCAGTCCTGTCTGTATTTCCCACTTTACAGACTTCATTAGACCACTTCCAAGATAAATAACTTGCACTCAAAATCTTGTCTTGATGTGTCTGCAGGCACTCAAGCCAAGGTAGTTGGTATGAAGGAAGCTTCTTTCCTTTCTGGCTGAGAATAGGGAAATTCCCCAACACCAGGTAGTTTTCAGTACCTTTCACCTTGGAAGCTCCTTGATAAACTGGGTACATAGTCACTCCTCGGGAGAACATCTGAGACAAAAACACACATGCTGGCCATGGAGAGTAATGCCTTTTGATAGGGTTGAAGCTTCACAAACTAAAACCCCTCCTGACCTGCAGCAAACTGAGGTGATGTAAGACAAAAAGGCAAACTCCCCCCTCCCGTTGTGTGTGAGTAAATTGTGTGTGAGAAGAAAGGACTCCTAGCTGTTCCAAATGGCTCATCCCTCAGCTATATGGGTCATTCCCTTTGGTTGACTGCCATTAAATCCTGAAGGAAGGGAACTGTAGGGTCCTTTAATTTAATGACCAGGGCTCCGCATGGATCCCTGGCAATGACACTAAAGATCTTCCTGTGGTGCAGCTAAAACTCAGGCTCTGGATTTGAATGTAACAGTGGACAAGTCTGAAAAGAGGCTAAACTGTTTCCTAATGGCTAGGGATGGAACCAGTGACCTAGCAGGAATCATTTGGGTAGATATGCTTGAGTGTACACTCTACCCTGAGCTCTTTGAGCATCCAGAAATAACATTTATCTCTTGATAATAAGAGCATCATCCCATAATCTAAAGATCACACAAAGATCTTAGCTAGAACAGGAGCCAAGAGACAAAGAATCTCACCCTAGATCACCTCAAGTGTCTAGCGGTCCAGCTTGAATTTTCTGTACTGCCTATATAAAGCAGTGGTGAATACACCAGCAGGAACTTGGAGGGTATAAGTCCTCCTGGCTGATCTGTGGTGGGTGAATAGGAAATACAAGACTAGAGAGTCATGGGCTCCTATGACTCCAAACTGAGACCAGTCCTAATATGGTGCTTGGATGATTTTTCTTGTTTGCTAGCTTTCAGAGGCTGATGGTGCACAACAGATGAAGTAGAGATGTCAAGCTGCCTGAGCAGAGTACTCCAGGGGAAGCAGTGAGTAGGCTCAGAGAGGTGGAGATCAAAGAAGCCATTAGTTAACCATTTCCCAACAGCCCAGAGGACGCCTCTCTTACTAGTGCAATAGAGACTGTATGAACGAAGGAGTACCCAGTGATTGACAAGTTGACGAGCCAGGGCTGGTGATAGATTAAAATGCTATAGAACTGGGTTACTTTATGTCAGAGTACTGTAGGAGCCTATTAATGTCCAATAGAAGGTGGTGGTTGGTACTTACTTGTCTGAAGCTAAGTGGACATTCTCACTCTTTTAGGCAACAGGTCAGGAATGACAAACAATGGATATTGGACCTACAACTGTGCACATTTACCATGCAATTCCTATGGGGCCAGTGAGGATATTGTGTGGCTGTCATAACCAAAGATGAATAAAAGTAAGTAAGCCAAAGGCTGATAGAAGCTGCTGAAATGAAATACCACAAGCTACCTGTTGACTCAGAACTAAGCTGACTCTCAAGGCTCAGACTCAATTAATTAAACAAGGAGCCAGATTCCTTCACCACCAGGGCAAGTATTTATAATAAACATTTCCTATGGTGCCCTTATGATAACTGCAGAGAAGGATAATACCAAGACTATTCAAGGTGTAACCAACACACATGGAAACCAACTTCTCACCACTTGTATCAGATTGTAAAGTCCTATCTCAGGTTCAAAGTTCATACCTTGCTCAATGGGTCCATGGCCAATATTAACCATATCTTGGTTTCCTAGTGTGTTTTAGTATCTGGGAGAACCTTTCTTTCTGAGATAGTTATGTCAGATATTAGCTATGGTAGGAATGGTCAGAAGGTTTTCTACACTTTGTTCCCTATAACATTTCTGGGTTGAAGACAAGCTTCCAAGGTGTGTATGAGAAGGCAGAGCCTTCAGGAACTGATTAAGTAATAAAGAAAGAGCCCCTGGGAAATATTAGTGTTATTAAAAAAGAAATCTCATTGTCTGGGTGCGGTGGAATAGCATGGAATACTGAGATGGGAGGATTATGAATTTAAGGTCAGCCTGAGCTACACAGTGATTACACACACACACACACACACACACACACACACACACACACACACACACACACACACACACAGAGCCTTATCTATTCCTTCATGTAATCTCACAGAAGATGTTATTCATGAACAAGGAGGGAAGCTGGCCCTCACTAGACATGGAATTCCTTTTCCTAGATTTCCAAACTGCAACTGTGAGAAGTCCTGTCTATTGTTTGCTTTCTTGAAGTGCTGAAGATCAAATCCAAGGCTCTGTAGTCAAATTTCTGCTGTTTATATGCTTCCCAATCCAAGGGATGTTTTAAAACAGGCAGAAATGATTGGCCTTCCTCTATCTGTCACAATCATAAATCAGAAGCAAAAGTATGTTCTAGTTAGGAGAGAAGAGATCACTCCCACCATGAAGGACAACAAACTGGGAAGGAGATCCCCATCACTCCCTCATTTCATTCATTGATCTTGTTCCTCGAAGGCACACAGTTATTTATTACACATGGGAGTAGGATACTCAAAGATGGCTAATGTGGTTTCATTACTGGAAGAGTTTCTAGCACTTTCATACTAGACATAGCCGTGCTCTTGTTGCACTTTAGCCCTATGCAAGGGAAGCTCAGAAAGCCAGTATTACAGAAGTATGTTGACAACACTCCCTTGGCTCCCTGTCTGCCTGTATCTTTCCTGATTCCTTTCTTCCCAGTTAATACAACTGATCTGTGAGATGCTTTCAAGGACAAAACTTAAGTGAGGGCAGCTTTTAAGCCGCTGCATGTTCAGGATCCAAAGTGCCATTCACATCCGTTCAACTTGTGGTCACTGCAGCCCACTCTGCGGCAATGGCTGTACAAGGTATGTATTAGTCTATTTTCTGTTTCTGCTTGGGGATGTGTACTTCATAAAACAGAAGACTATGTTAAAAAGGTCATAGACAGAAAGCCAGAGATGGATAGACAAGTCTACATCTTTTTATAATAGCTCTGTGTGAGCACAAACTCAGGGTTCCACAAAAACAAGAGTGACCTCAATTCTTTTCGCAGTGCTGTGTTCTGAGACCTACTGACTTGCTCAAGACCCCTCCTTTTAAAGGCCTACCACCTCCCAATGCTAGCACACTGAATGAGCTATCTTTCATCCACTATGGCACCACTCTCCATGCCCAATCAATCTCTTTTCATGGCTAATTCCATCTTGGTGTTAGTTGTCCAGAGGACCCAAGCAGACATCATTGCAACATTTAAAACTAAAGCTGGGGCTCAGTGATGTGGAGGCCTTCTAGTAGTGTCCACAGAGGGTCTATGGGCGGCTTAAAGCCATTAATCAGCAGATGCTCCCAGATGCCCATACAGACCCTGGAAGAAGAAATGAAGGAGCATCTTTGCTCTCCTGGGAGGGAAGATTGACAAGAAAAGAATGTGGATGAGAGTTTGTGCAGCTATATATAATGGTATCAGGGAGGGGGGCATGAGAAAATGGGCACCAAGTGAGGGAATTGACATTGGATATTGCATATACTCTCAAATTCATGTACTGCATAATTTCTGAATGTGGCAGATGTGGGCGATAAGGTTTTTTGGTTATTAAGGTAAAATGAGTTCATGTGGGTGGAGTCTAATCCACAGTTACTTCTGTCCCTATTAAAACAAAAGATTAGGGGCTGGGGAGATGGTTCGATGCATAAAGAGAGAGCTTGCTACACAAGCACATGGACCTCAGAGGGCCTGATTTACCCCAAGTTCAATTCTCCAGCACCCAAGTAAGTAGCTGGGCATGGACACAGACACCTGCAACCCAGTCCTGTGAGGAGTAGAGATCAGAGAGTCACAAGGGTTTACTGTTCAGCCACTCTGACCAAAAGTGGAAGGAAGGTAAACTGAGGGGATGCATTTACTGAGGGGATGTGTTTTCAAGCACCAGCATTTCATGGAGTGTCCAGATGTCTCTGTGATACCCAGGAAGAGTGGGAGCTATGGGGAGAATAGGGGCATCATAGCTTCCCCAAGACACGCTTACTCAGGTCAGGCAGCTATATCAAAGCCCCTCTGACCAGATGGCTTGAACAACTGAAGTGTATCATCAAACAGTTCCAGAGACGAGAAGTCCAAAGTCCAGATGTCAGCAGGCTGGTTGTTCCTGAAGCCTGTTCCCTCACTGGTTCCTCATAGTCACCTCACATGGATTATGTCCTACGGGTGTCAAGCCTAATCTCCTCTTATAAGGACACTTGTCCTATAGGAACAGGGAACCTTTAAAGACCTTATTTTGCCTTGATTATAGGTTTAAATGGAATCACATTTTGAAGGGCTCAAGGTTAGCACATTACCACGAATTTTAAGAGATAGTTCTGCTCCTAACACCTATTCCCCTGCTCTTCACCTTAAAGACATACTTCTCTGTGTTGTATATCTGTTTTTACACACTAAGGATTGGGTTGAAATCATGTCCAAGGAGAGAGGAGGGATACGTCCCAAACGTTTCAAAACCATCAAGATGAATAAGCAGTTCGCACTCTCAGCAGCTCCAGAGGATGGAAACCCACCCCCAACTGAGGTCCATTACCTCAGGCCTTTACATCTCATCCAGGAATTAAGGCTGCATCTGTGTTTCTCTCATGGATACCTGATGTCTGAGGTCTGGTGGGTTATGCCACTACTAAAGCATTGCAGACATTTGCACCTCACCTGCCCTCACAGAACATTCCAGGCACTGATTTCAAAAGCTGTTGATTTCAAGAGCTGTTGATTTCTTCTAGAGAAGAAAGCTATCTTTACTTGAAGTAACATTTTGGCTTCTCCTGGATCTTACATAACTACTACATTTTGAAGGATACTTCAGGAAAGGCAGGAATTTAAGGAAAAAAAAAAAAAAAAAACAACAGATAGCCAAGTTTATTCCCCAATTTTCTGGTTGGATGGATACCATGGAGGATCCTCTAGAAAGTTCTTCTGAGCCACAGTGTGAACATGACCTGGTTATGAGACTTGAAGGTGACTCAGTAAGTGGGGTCATTAACCCGGCTTTAGATGGAAATGACAGATGCAGAATCAGCTGCTGAGATGTCCCATCTTAACTTCCAGCAAATCAGCCAGACATCACATACAACATGCATGTGTTTTGCTAAATCTTCCCACCTTAGTGAAGTTATTCTGGTTGGTGTTGAGTTAGATAGTAATTTACACAGAGAATGTAACAGATCTTTCATGACTATTTTCAAGTTTTATTTAGTTAGCATTCACAAAAGAATCAGAAGACATAAGAAGCGCCTTCGGGGCAGCTTTCCTCAGAAACACCTGAGCCTCCCGAGCATGCGGAGATACACATCCAGGAAAAAACAGACAAGGGTGGTGAGATGCATCAGGGAAATGGGAGAAGCCACTGACTACAGCCAAACTAAACTAGACACAACAATCTACAGTCATTTACAGCCTTTGCTTGGACTCTGCTATCCTTTATATTCTCCTGAGCCACAAAGTGACTTGATGAGTGACTCATAGGTAGCAGCAGATAAGATAAGGAACACAGTAAAAAAAAAAAAAAAAAAGGTTCAGGATGCAAAAATGGAGGAGACCAAGCTCAAGAGAAGTACTGACAATAACATCCATCACTCCACCAGAGAGCCTGGGAGGGGGTTACATACAGAGTTGCAACCTAGCACCTCTGGAAAGTGAAAAGCCATCTTTCAGATTCCACAATGTGCACCGTTCAAAAATCAACTCTCTCAGAGCCAAGTTTATGACCATATTTTTTTTTTTTTTGAGATAGGGTCTCGTGTATCCCAGCCTGGCCTCAAACCCATTGTTTTATGTAACTTAAGAGAACCCTGAACTGCTGAGTCTCCTGCCTTTACCTCCTGAATTTTGACATTAATGGTATGTGCCACAATGCCCAGTTTATGTTGTGCTGAGGGTTGGGCAGAGGGCTTCATGCCTGCTAGGCTAGCACTCTATCAGCTGATCCGCATCCCCTGTTCTTCTGACAATTCCTGGTATGAAGACTCTTCAACACCATGGGGAAAACATCAAAATCACTCTGTCATCTGATTCTACTACGACTTGATGAAACTCAGTTCCAATGATTTATATATTTCTTCCCCGTCTTCTGTGAACCATGATACTCATGTCTGAGTGAGTATAAACTTCTATTAGGTTTATAGACTAATTAAAGGGCCAGACTGATATTATATGCAGAATCTAACACAGAGCAGAATGGACTAATCACTAAGATATTTCATAACCAAATTGTTGTCTTTTCTGAAATGTCTTACATTTCCTTATTTATATTTATGGAGAGACATCAGATATTCACCACAGGCTGAAAAGACAGTGTGGTATGGAGAATAACTTTAGGAGACAAAATAATATCAGGGACACAAAATAGATTTGTGTATTTAGAAACGTTACATATGGTTCTGGGGAGCGGTCTCAGTGAGTAAACCTCTGGCCTTGCATGAAGACCTGAGACTGGATGCCCAGAAACCATAAATGCTGAACAGATGTGGAAGCCTACCTGCCTGCCCATAACCCTAACACTCTGGAAGTAGAAACAGGGGATCCCCAGGAGAAGCCACCTGGCTGGATTAGCCAAATGGGTGAGCTCTGCATTCAAGGGAGAGACCTTGTCTAAATAAGGAAGGTGAAGAGTGATCAAGGAAGACACTCTGTGACCTCTATAAGCATGTACATACACACATGCAACCACACTCATGTAACTATGCATACGTGCATGCACACGCATGACACATATATACATACATATGTGAACAAAGAAAGACATGGTGTAGGCTAGTGCAGGAGTATATTGTTTTCTGTATATCAGGAGAGAAATAGATGGTTTGAAAAGAGATTTTGGAGGTCGAGACAAAATGGATTTGGGATATAGAAGGGGTGATGTGATTCCTGTTTCTGTGATTTGAGCTGTGTGGCTGTTGGAGATACAACTACTGTTATGGTAATGTTGGGTTTTTTTTCCATGTAAATCATTTAATTAGATTTCTCACACTTCCTTTACTGTTTATTATGTTAAAATGGAAAGCAAAAGTGGAAATGCAGAGATAAAACTAAAGTTGCAGACAAATTGCTCTGTTTTCCCTCCCACATAATTACCTATTTGATATACACTAGGCTCTTTCATGCTTCCTATGTGTAGAATGACTAGCTAGCTGTGCATAAACATTGCTTGCAAAGAGATCTTATCTAAAGTCTTTTTTGCTCTTGTGGCCTTAAATTCTGATAGAGTCTCCAGAGCAACCTCACTAGCTTATAAAGTAGCTGACGATTTCAGGTGCTCAAGAGTGCAAAGTCAAAGCAAGATTGGACTTGATAGGCAGCACAGACAAGATGGCTTACAGGTATCTTTCCTTTCTTTCTCCGCAGAACTTAGAAAGGTAAAAATTTCCTACTTAAGAACACTGTATCAAGCAAATAAAAAAATACGGCAGGGCTGGGGTATAAAGCCAGATGCACGTGTAGTCTGTCTGTCTGTCTGTCTGTCTGTCTGCCTCTCTCTCTCTCTCTCTTGTCTTTCCCTCTAACAAACAAATTAATTAATATCAAAATAAAAACTTATTTTGATCGTTGAGCCAAACGATGCATAGATGGACATCATGCCCGTGCTGCTGGAGAAGCAGGTCAAAATCAGCTGCAAATTCATGGGTTGAATTCGAATGTCATTTAAATTAAGCAAAAGCTTTGCAATTTCATTTTCTGACTATATTTTTTGCATGAAAAATATTCTTTGACATAATGGTAAGCTTAAAAATTCCCTAGCACCTTGCTTTTTTATGTTTTGGAAATCATTTCTTTCCATGAATATAGCCATGTAATTACTATTTCTGGTCCACTTATGTTAATAGTTTTCCGTGGTTTTGCAGTGAGAGAGACCTGATGTTTACATTTCCACCAAGCTTACAGGTGATGCCCATTCCATCAGCTCTCTGGCAATGTTTGGGTAATAAAGTCCAGGAGAACTTGGGAATTGGGATTCCTTTCAGAACTGCCTACTGAAGAGAGGTGCCTAGCTTTGTACAACCCTGCTCTACCCCATTAAATAAATATGAATTAGTCCAAAATGTTAAGTTCAGAAAGTATTATAGAGAGAAATCCAAAATGGCACTCAAAGTAGAAAAGCTGGGTTTGACTTGTGTTTCTACCACCACTTAGAGGCACAAAGTGACATATTTACTTCAAGTGTCTTAATTTAAAAGCCACACTATGTGTCATTTCAACCATACTGTTTTCAAAAGTGGGGAATTACATCTGGAAAGATTTTGCCAAGACAACTTGGTTATTTCTGATTATCTTAATTTCTCATCAAATCCATAGATTATTCCATATTTTGTATAGCTCTATTTTAATAACAAATAATACTGTCCATGTGCACAATGCTACGTATACATTCATATGTGTAAACAGATGACAAATACTAGGTGGATGATAGGTAATAGTCATAGATAATCAATAAATAGGTAAATACATACAAAGTGAATTTCCTTATTCCTTTATGCATTTATGTCTAACCAACTGAGCTATGGTTATAGCTTAGACTCAGTCATACACTGAACTATTTTTTTTTTTTCGGTCCAAGCTCATGAGGGTCTATTGCACTGATGTTTTGAATCCCACCGGAGGGAGAAAGACTTCTCTTCCATCATCTCTGCCTCTGCTTGCTGTGGAAGGGAAGGAGAACTGTTGAGTTTTTTAGAAAGAGACCTGAGGGCAGACAATAAAGGGTGGGGTGGTGAGATGCTGGTGTAGAAACAGCTGGAGACTGAAGAATGAGAGGCAGAGCTGGGCAGTACGGATTTCAGGGGAGTGTTCCTTAGGGATTGGAGGACCATCGAGGGGTCTATGTTGGAGCAGTGGGGTGAACTTGTGCTCTCTGTATGCAGTAGAGGTTTGGTGGGGGCTCTGCTGACTTACCCAGTAGTGGTGCGGTGCAGCTTCCCCTGCGGACTTCCCCATGAGCAGAGGCTTGGTAGAGATGCTTAGCTGTGGATCTTAGCAGCGGATACTCCTGCCTGCCAGAGGGAGATGCCCCTGGTCAAGTGTGGCTGTCATATTGTATGAGAAGGGGTGGAGCCAACGATGGATAGATGGACATCATGTCCGTGCTGCTGGAGAAGAAATGCCTCATCTTACAGAAAAGTGACATGGACTCTTGAAGCTACCTGTGTGTTTCTACAATGTCCATAAGTGAGCTGGGACTCACTTGGACTCTGCAAGTCTCCAGGCGCTGTCTGACTTTCCTCAAACATGGGGAACCTAAGGAAAGGAGACTCTGTGGGGCTGAATTGTTGGTATGCATATCGGTGAAGGAGAGCCATGAGTGGCGCACACCCAAATCTCTACTCAAAGCTCTACAGTACATATACGTGCCCACCACTGTGGGCCAAGTGCAGAGCTCTGAGCAGGACATCTGTGGACACCAGTCCCTGGCTCACCTCTATGACCATGAGTACAGGGATCAGATGGCCTTTCAAAGAGGATGTCCATTTGTGTAAAGACTATGTGTACTAATAGGCATGCAGGCTATGGCTGTGGCCCTGGAGGGAGAGAGAAGATTACTGACCCATCATTAACGAGTATTCTCAGCCAGCTGGCCAGGACTGTGTAAACATGGAGCCCTGCAGGGCACATCCTTTGGAATAAACATACTTAAGACTGAGTCATTGTGGGCATCCGAGTTATTGAGCTAAAACACCCAGCACTTAGCATTGCACTCAACTGTTGTGCAGTTCCTTAATTGTACCTAATTTTAATTCTCTCATCATAAGCAAGAAGTTAGATTAATAACAGTCCCTACCTCTCTGGTCATGAGTTATGGGAAGAATGTAATAAGATGAACTCAGTCCCCAAAGTACTCTTTCTGATTTTTTTTTTGTCAATATGTGTGTGGGGGGGTGAAGGTATGTGCACAGGTCAGAGGCTGATGTTAGGAATTCTTTGTTCAATCTCTCTTCACCTTATTCTTTGAGACAGGGTCTCTCGCTGAACCAAGACTAACTAGCCAGTAACTCTCAGGGATCATCCTGTCTCTAGGCACCCCATGACTGGGATTAGAAGTGTGTGCCATCACACTCTACATCTTACATGGGCCAAGGATTCAAACTCAGGTCCTCATGCTTGGGTAGCAATCCCTTCACTAACTGAGCTATCTCCTCAGCACCCCTTTTAGGGATTAAAGAGAAAATGATCTTTAGATAAGAGTGAGGAGGCCTGGAGAGATGGCTCAGTGGGTGCTTGCTTACCAGGGACAACCACTAGTACCCAAGTAAAGCCAGACACACAGAGTGGCACATGAATCTGGAGCTCATTTGCAGTGGCAAGAAGGCCTTTGCATGCCAGTTCTTTCTTTGTCTCTGTCCTTGCAAATAAATTAAAAAAAATTAAAGGGTGACTTTTCCTTCATTCTAAGAAATCTCACCAAAGTAAATTGAAGTGCGTCTGGTCTGGAGCCCGTGAGGTTGCCTTACTACTTGGTACATGGATCCACAGGGAGTCCTCTGACTTTCTGAGGTTTAAAGGGACAGACCTTCTCTAGGCCTGGACCCTTGATTCACAAGATTAGGACTTCTTGGTATGAACAAGCTACCTTATTGCTGATGTAGCAGAGATGGTTTCTGTTTTGACTCCAAGCCCAGCCAACTCCCAAGACTGGGCTCCACATTAACCAGGAAGGACTCTGCTTTCTCCTCCAAGGGAGGCACTAGGGATCGGCCTAGGATTGACGACGGCAGACCACTGTTTGGACTTAGCAATGGCAGTGGTATGGCCTTCACAGAAGAGTAACCTCTCCTGTGATCACCCTGCAGTGCAAGCCAGCTCCTTCTGTTCCCCTTGCTCAACATCCTGCCACTCACTAGTTAGCTAGTTATTATTTACAATTAAAAGACACATGGGGAATGGCTTAGTTCTTGCTCCCAGATAAAATGAGTCAGGAGTTTTTTTTGTCTTCCTTTGAAATTGGAAGTAAATGAATGGTTCTGGTATAGTAAGGGCTTCTTATCTGATTTCTGCATTGATTTAACCCTTGAGCATTGTGAGAGGCAGATTAGGATAGATGTTTTCTTCTAAAGAAAAGCCAGGCTTGGTGGTGCAGGCCTAGAGTCTTGGTGCTGTGGTTTGAAAGTAAAATGTGCCCTACAGGTTCATGTGTTTGAATACTTGGTCCGCAGTTAGTGGTGCCCTTTGGGGAGGTTGTGGAAACTTTAAGAGGAGGAACCTTGCTAGGTGAAACAGGTCACTGGGGGAAGATAACCACTTCCAGTTCACCCTCTGATTCCTGACTAGCAATATGGTCAGCTCTGTGCTGATTATGGCCTTCTCTGAATCTTCCCTTCTAAACTGTAAGCTAAAAATAAACCTTCCCCTTCCTTAACTAGCTTCTTATCAGATACTTCTTCACAGCAATGAGGCAGTGACTAATAAACCTAGTTCCTATGAAGCTGAGGCAGGGGGATAGAGAGTTTAAGATCTGTGTGGACTACAGAGTGAATTCATGGCCATCCTAAGCAACTTAATAAGACCTTATCTCAAAAAGTGATCATTTTAAAAGCTGAGTATACAGCTTAGTGGCAGAATGCTTGCCTACCATTGCGAGGCCCTAAGATTCAGCATTCTCATGATGGCGAATGAATGAGTCATACACACACACACTCTCTCTCTCTCTCTCTCTCTCTCTCTATTTGTGATGCAAGCTTCTATGTTTCAGAGTGTAGGGACTAAAAATACAATAGTACAAAATAAAAAAAATACAGCTTTGAATCCCAGGGAAGCTGGATCATATAGAATTTGCTCTTTAGAAAGTTAAATGGTTACAGCATCTCAGCATAAAGGTTCTCATACTCTCTCAGGACCTGTTCATAGGCTCTGAGTGTATACTCCATTCTGAGAGGCTTACTGTGATGCCCTTGTCTTCTGTTAAGGTCCTCATGGCCCTGGATAAATAAGCAGGGTTCACCCTTCAGGGCATGCAACCCTCAGCAGAGCATGTAGTCACTGCATTTCATCCGTGCTCTTTACACATACCCTCAATATTTTTGAATTCCATTTGAAGTAACTTGACTCTACTAAGAAATAAATATGTTTTTCTATGTTCACTAGCAGTATTTGTTTTCTGTGATGTTTTGATGGATACTTGTATAAGGTCACGGCTCCATTTTATAAGTTAAAATATTTGAATTATTTCAAGTGATTATTAACTGTTCATCTCTAGACCTGTTGCAGTTACCTATGTGTGACTGGGATCAAACACCTGACCACAAGCATCTGATGGGAGGAAAGGATTTGTTTTGGATGAGAGTCTTGAGAGGTAGCTTCTTGATGGCAGGGAAAGCATGGCATGAGCAGAGGCTGGACATCACCTCTACCACAGTAGGTGGAAAATAGCAGCAGGAGAGTGAGTAGAGTTATGGCAGCTAGCTATAACACTCCACAGCCCACCTCCAGCAACACACCTCTTCCAGAAAAGCTTTACCTCCCAAATTGTCACCAGCTAGGGTCCAAAACACATGAGTTTATGAGGGACACATGATTCAAGCCACCAAAAGACCTAAAGTTAACGAGCCCTTTGAGATATGACAGTTTGATGAATTCTGTCCACTTACATGGGTGGTTTGAAAATCAATCAGGTCATTCAGTCTGCTTGCATAAGGAGAGTTCATAAAGGGCAAGCTAGGGAACACAGGGTTAAACATTTACACGGATGTAGGAGAGACTGATTCAGATCTAGGAAAATAAGGTATATATACACTCATATAATTCCAAAAGTAACAAGGGATTTGTGGGCCAGAAGGAGCCCAAGTTCTACAGAAATTCAGAGAGGGATTGGGGTTATTTTCAGACAAGACTGGCAGAGAGAGAGAGAGAGAGAGAGAGAGAGAGAGAGAGAGAGAGAGAGAGAGAGAGAGAGAGAGAGAGAGAGGAGATCCAGCAGGGTTCAAGTAAACATGGGAGTTTGGATGATGAAGTGAGAACTCCAGGAGCAGCCTGCATGAGGTCAGGCAGGTGTCAGGAAGTGGTGAGCATATGTCTGGGTCTTTACCAGTAATGGCCCTCCAGTGTGGGAATGCTTGTGTATTTGTGTGGGGTCTATGTGTATGTAGATGTTTGTGTGCATGCTTATGCATTGTGTTCACATACGTGTGGAAGCCAGAGGGTAAAGCTAGGTGTCTTTCTCAATGTCTTTCCATCATATTCTTTGAGATGGGCTCCCTCACTGAAACTCTAGAGCTTATTAATTTGAAGAGACTATTAGTTAGCCAGTCAGCTCCCAAGAAAGTCCTGTTTCTCTCCCCTTCCTGTGACTATCAGTGTGTGCTGCCGCACTGGACTTTTGACGGGGCTACTGGGTGTACAAACTCAAGTTGCCATGCTCACATAGCAAGTACTTACTGAGCCATCTCCCCAGACCCTAATGTGTGACTTTTTGAGGTCTCTTTTCTCATGGGCAGGAGTGGAGAGTGTATTTCAGGCACCCGCATCAGAAAGTGCCTGGGCACTTTGTTGTGGGAGTGGAGGGAGTCATTGAAGCCATTTAAACAGAGCTGCAAGGAAGTGGTCATGAGTGCAGATATTATTCTGACAGGTATGTGTGTGAAGGTGAGGGAACAGGGCGATAAAATTAGGACAACTGTGTCCTCATGTATTAAGGAGTACTAAGGTATGCCTGGACTGACAAGGGGTGGTGACAAAGAAAAGGCAAAAGAGCGTAACACAGAAGCACGTGAAAAACATTGAGGTTCTTGGCATCCTTGCAGATGTTAGAATAGCTGTTGTCTTTCACAGATGAGGGTCCTGAACCCTAAGGGAAATACTTCAGAAGTCTTCTGGCTGGAGGGTCAAGGTGGACCCGAGAGCAGTGGGTGAAGGGCCTTTGCTCTAGTGGTTTGGGTGGTACTTGATCATGGAAATGCTTGGGCACAGGGAACACCATCAGCTCATTGTGGGAGGTTCACGTTCCTTCCCTGCTGAGTGACTCCTGTATCACAGAGTCCGGAACTTCCCATTCCTTTCTTTGGTTGTTTTTTCAGCCCTGGTCCTGGCAGTCATGTTACTGCTGAGGACATTGCTACTGCTGTTGTTATGTTTGCTTTTTTTTTTTTTTTCTGCAATAAACGCCATGTAAGCAGACATGTATGGAATGCCAGCTCTGCTCTGGAGATCAGATTATAATCTAGGGTCTCATCATCAATTAGAGGAGCTGTTACTTCTCTTATGCTGTTAGCCAAATACCTGACAATTGAAAGGAAGAAGGTTTCCCTTGACTCACGGTTTGAGAGCATACAGTCCAGCTCAGATGTCTACCTTGGGCACATGGTAGAGTTCAGGGAGTGGTAACATGCCTTTGAACTTCTCTCATCTCCACAGATGAGGAAGCTGAGAAAAGGAATACCCGCACATGACTCTCTCTCTCTGTCTCTGTCTCTTTTATTTAGTGCTGGACCCCAGTTTATGGGGAGGTTCTACCAAAATTCAGTGTGGGTCTTTCTCTCTCAGGCAAGTCTCTTTGAGAATGTTCCCATAGCACACCCAGAGACCTGCCTTTCTGATGTCACAGGCTTTTCTGAATTCAATCAAATTGACAAAATTTGCTGTCACAGAGCCATTCCTTTGGCCTCACCCAAGTGTTGTCAGGTTAATTTAAGCTTGGTGATGTTTAGAACCACTTAACTCTTAAGTTTTTAAAACAGTATTTTTCTTTATTTACAAGCAGAGAGAGATAGAAGAGAAAGAGAGAATGAATGCACAAAGGCTTCCAGCCACTGCAAACAGACTCTAGATGCATGTGCCATTTTGTGCATCTGGCTTTTGGGGGGTTGTTAGGCTTTGCAGGCAAGCACTTTAACCACTGAGCAATCTCTCCAGCCCCCTTCTCAAGTATTTTGAGTGCTTTGTAAATGCCCCCAGAGAAGCAATGCCCTCTGATTTAAGAAAATATAAAGAAAGTTGAAGCACAAGTAGCCAATAAATGAATCACTTTTACAAGTGGCCAAAAATATAATGGAAAACGGCTTTTGGTGGCTTGAATATAAAATGCCTTCATAAACTCATATGTTTAAATGTTCAGTCCCCAACTAGTGGCACTGTTTGGGAAAACTGTCACACTTTTGGGAGGTGGAGCATTGCTGGAGAAAGTATATCACTGAAGATGAGCCTTGAGGTATTACAGCCCATTCTACTGGCTATTCTTTCTGCTCCAGGCTTGTCAGTGTGCCAAGTTAACACCTGTTTCTGCTCTAGCCTGCCATACCTTCCCTACCTTGATGGACTTTACCCTCTGGAACTCTGAGCCAAATTCAACCCCTTTCCTTACCTCTGTTGCTGCTGGCTTGGCATTTGTTCCCAGCAATGAGAAAGTAAGTTGTCCACAGGCTTTTCGATAGTGTGTTAGTGTTCCTATGGAGGAGAACAGGATCCTGGCCATTGTGTAAAATAGAATAACTCCTGCAGCAGCCTGGTATCATGTCTGCTGGTCAGCTTAACACATGGCTGTGACATTTCCCTGCTTCATGCCCCACTTCTATCTATCAGGTGATGTCGATCGCTATTTATGATTCTGATTTTAATAACTGCCACCATTGAGGTCCACACTCATCATCTTTCTCTGAAATCATCAAGTAAGTCCTAGTAATTAGGGCCTCATTACAGGTGTAATGGGCTTCTTGTATCTGGAAGGGTGATTACAGTGTCCACTCACTTCCCATTCCCACCTCATGGTTGGTTCTCTCTTCATTATTTTCCAAATGATCATGGAGGCATAGGTTGAAACACTATATAGGTTGAAACACTATATAGGTTGGTCCCTTTGGGCCAATGGTAAGCCAGTGTCACTGCCTGTTTTCAGGTGGAAATGATCCTGCAGGTAGAAAGTGAAGGGCTGTTGGATTCAGCTCATCCATCCTTTGAGTCACTGGCAGCACTGTCTCCCCAGAGGATGGCAAGCTGTGTAAAAAGCCCATCCATCCATTATCATCCATTATCACATGGAAGTCATCCAGACCCCTGGTGAGAAATGGGAGTGTGCTAATGTCCACATGGGTAAAAATTATCGACCATGAACTGAGAAACATTTTTTTCTGTCCTTCTCCCCAGTGATTAGAATTACTAATTAGATCAACATGAAATTAAAATGATTGCAAGACTGAAACACTTGGGGAAGAATCTCTTGAAGTCCGTTTTTCATCACTGAGCTAAGACTAAATTATGCTGTCAAAATGCCATATTATTTCAAATTAGCCAAATTAATTAATCTAACTCAATCCTTGGCTATATTAATCATCTGTTTTAGAATTTTATTAGAGAAAGAACGTGACTTTTTCAGTTTAGTGCACATAGATGAACTTCCTTGACAGGTGGCTTTTCTTCTGTTCAAAGCTGGTGTTTTATCTAGTCAGGAATAGGATTCCCTTAAATACTTTCACATTACATTTCACAGTTTCTTATTATTTTTGTTTGTATTTGAAGATATTTACTCTTTCTTTCTTTCTTTTTTTTTGTTTTGTTTTGTTTTGTTTTTCTAGGTAGGGTCTTGCTCTAGTTCAGGCTGACCTGGAATTCACTATGTAGTCTCAGGGTGGCCTTGAATTCACGGCAATCCTCCTACCTCTGCCTCCCGAGTGCTGGGATTAAAGGCGTGCACCAGCACCCCCAGCTTGAAGATATTTACTTTTATGGTAGCAAGATTGGAAGAGATGAAATTTTTCTCATTTTTCTTGAGCACTCAAATGTATTAAATATATTGCATTATATACCAACCAGTGTGTATATGTGTGTGAGTGTGTGTGTGTGTGTGTGTGTTAGTTTTCTTTTAAATGCCAGAATGCAGAAATGTATGCTTAAGAGATTTCTATTTAGTCATCCAAGGACCACAGTTTTTCTAATTTCTCCATAAATGACCAAAGTTGAGTCATTGATGAGGAAAGAATTTGACCCATGCTCAGCCCACATATTAATGCTTTATCCTGGTTTTAGATAGATTTGGGGTGGATGTCCTCAGTGGTTAGTGATTGCACACATTCCATTTACATTCTGATTTACACCTCACGATTTATCAGGAAATGTTATTCATGAAAAAATAATAACCTATTGCTGAAAAAAAATAACACAGAATGTCATTGCACAACACCTAGAAACCCTGTGAGATTCGGAATGGTCACCAGCTCCCAGATGGTAGCATGTGTAGTGCTGGTAGGTGCTACATGAGCTGCCAGGGGAAAATGGTCAATGATATCTGGAGTAAGCAGAGACCACTGATATACAATTCAGACTGATGTCATGAGAATGCTGAACACACTCCTTTATGGGAGAGATCAATAAGTCAAGAAGTGATCACTTGTGCAATAGTGGTATCAGAACCTTGGGGAGGGTAATCAATGACTTTCAAATTGGCCAAGAAATCTACTCAGTGACAAGGAATCCTTAACTGGAATTGGGAACCAGGGCAAAACCCTATGGAGACCAAAAATATTGGCTCCAAGGGGAATTTCCCACTACCAGAGAACTTCAGAGAAGCTACACCTAATGGAATCTTGCCAAATTAGCAATGTTGTCCCATTTAACCTATACTTATCTCTCCTATAGAGATTCTGTTTTTATTTTTCAGAAGGCAGTGAGAGAACCATGGTCAGTCCAACTCCACCAACAAACCATAGGATGATGGCTGACATCCCAGAAAGAGATGAACCACCCAGGGCCTATCATGTAGGCCCCAAATGGAGCCATTGAGAAAGTGTCATAATAAACATGAGACTCATCACCACAGCAAGTCAGATGACCCAGGATAGGTCAATGAGACAGACACTAATAATATCCAACACAACGCAAAGCATAAGTCCAGAGACATGTAAGGTCTCAACAATAAAATAGACTTAAAACTTACCCACCATGACTCAGGGAACTGAGTGGAATAGGGGACAGAAAGAATGTAAGATCTTGAGTGTCCACCGCAGGCCTGAGGTAGGATCCTGTTGCTAAAGAAACCACAGAAAACCATCTATCAGCATGGAGAGACCCTGTGAGGTCCAGAATAATAACCAGCCCCCAGATGATAGTTAGTGCAGAGCTGGAAGGCACTGCATAAGCTGCCAGTGGAAATTGGTCAATGACAGCTGGAGTAAACAAAGACCACTGATATGAAACACAGTCTGCCGCCATGAGTAGGCTGAACACACTGCCTACTCCGTGAAAACAGCAAACCAAGAAATGAACACTTGTGCAATGGAGACACCAAAGCCTGGAGGAGGCAATCAAAAGCTTTTAATTTGGCCAAGTAATTCACTCAGTGATGGGGAGCCCTTAACTTGAATTGGGGATTCAGGGCGAAATACACCGAGAACCAAAATCTGGGGACACCAAAGAGAAATGTACTATATGAGTGATTTACAAAGAAGCTACTAACAATAGAATCTAGCCAATTCAGAAATGTGTATCTCAAGTAGCCTATACTGATCTCACTCTCCGATGGAGTTCCTGTTTGTATTTTTCAGAAGGCAGCGAGAGAGCTGTGATCTTTCCAACCCTACCAATGAGCTGCAGACAGATAGCTGACATCCTGGCAAGAGATGAGCCACCCCAGACCTACTGTGAAGGATGCACATGGAACCCCACAGAGAGTGGTGGGACAAGCAAAAGACCTATAAACACAGCCAATCAGTCAATGTAGGATGAGCCAGCAAGACAGACACCAAAGTTTTTCAACACAACCTAAAGCAGAAGTTCAGAGACCCCCTAAGACTTCAACAATAAAGCAGCCATAATACTCACCCACTAAGACTCAGGGTACTGAGCCAAAGAGGGGCTGGAAAGACTGTAAGAGACATGGTGGGGGAGAACTGCCAGAGACATGGCCCCCCTCAGTAACAACATGCAAAGGGTGGGGTGGAACCGGGTTGACTCCTAGGCTATCCATAACCCCCTACTCCATGAACTGATCCAGACTACCCATGGAGGAGGATATCCAGCAGATTGGAGACAGGGAAGAGGGAAAATGGGGAGCTGGGGATACCAATTGTGATGGTTAAATTTATTTGTCAACTTGATCAATGTAATAATCCATAATAATCTTGGGCGGGCCTCTGAGTTTGTCTGCAGGAAGGATTGACAAATTCCTTTTGGGATTTTAAAGAAGACTTGTGATGGTTAAATTTGTCCATTTGAGCAAATCCATAGTAATCTTGGGTGGGCCTTCCAGAAGGAGATTAATATAAGGAAGCTTAGGGGGAAGGAGATGCTCTTCCTTCCTCCCCCGGCTGCTGGTGCTTGTTCGTGACTTGCATTCTCATCCTGCTCTCCTATCCTTCCCGGATATTGGAACCCAGTTTCCTCAGCCTCACATCATGGACTGAAGAGCAGCCACTCACCAGGGAACCATCAGGCCTTCTGGGATGGATTGGGACTGCTGAGACATCCAGCCATGTGGACTGAACTGGTTCCTTCAGCTGTGAGCCTACAGACTGTTATCGTTGGACTGTCGTAAACTACCCTAATAAATTCCCTTTTATTATACTCCATTCTATCAACTCTGTTTCCTCTAGAGAACCCTGACTAATACACCAATGCATCTAATTATGGATAATAAAGGAAAAATATATTTTAAAAAGTATAAAAAAGAATATATGCATATCCTGGTGGGAAGTAGAGCATGAGGGTATAAGTCCTTCACCTTCACATTAGAAAACAAAACAAAACAAAAAGCTAAGATTAGTTAGTAAAGGTTCCATTGCTTAGAAGAAAATAACAAAATGAGAAGGATGAAATATTTCCATCCTATCAGAGCCAGGCTGGGAGTTGGAAAGAGACCCCAACATTCAGGCATCGGGAGATAACTAAACGGACAAGCCCCCTTGCCCACATGGCAAATCTCTCTTATAGCTAATTAGGATGGGCTTTACTGTGGGGCTCAGATGAGTAAGGGAGAGAGCTGATTGGGGTTTCTGGACTCAAGGGGCTGGTTTGAGAGCCCAGCACACCTAGGTATGGGGAAGATGTAGGGGATGGGCCTGAATCAGACTCTGAATTCCAGTTTCATCAGGGCAGGTGGGTGACATCTCTTTGTTCCCTCTCTTTGGGCCTTTTCCTAGCTCATTATCTATCTAAAATAAAATACCTTGTTCCAAAAAAAAAAAAAGAATATAAGAGCAATGGTGGCAGGGAATATCCAAAGACATTACCCCCATCAGCAACAACACACAAAGGGGGGGACTGGCTACCTGCTGTGCTATTAATAACCCCCTACCCTAGGGACTAATCCAGTACTCCCAAGAGGAGAGTCCCCAGTATATTGGGGACAGGGAAGAGTTTAATAGGGCTACAATAATAAGATTTGCTCATAAAATGTATATAATTATGGATAATAAAGACAAAGAAAAAATATGTAGGTAATGAAAGTCCCAAAAAGGAAAATAAAAGATAACAATAATGCTGGAGAGACCAGGCTTCATACTAAATCATTTCTTCCCTGTTCAATAGATTCCATTCTGATAATCATCAGCGTCTTGTTGCTGGGACACATATCCAGCCAGATGCAGCTTATGAGAGGAAGGGGCTTGTTTCAGGATTACAGATACCAGGAGAACACCATCCACGATGAAAGAAGCTGGCTAGCTTTTTTTTTTTGCATGGTTGCTTGGGAATGTGGTGGCATTATATACCACAGATGACGATACTTTCAGCAGAGGGTATCTGTGCATTACATGGTGGTTGAGAGAAAGGGAGAAAGGAAGGGACAATGTTGATTCTTTGAGGGGTTGTCTTCCTTCAACTATGCTCCACCTCCTGAAAGCTCCAGTAACTTCTGGTAGCATCATAAACCTTTAACACACGAGCTTTTAATGGCCATTTATGATTCCCATCATAACTTGAGGCTACATGTTCAAATGCATGGTAATTTCATCATGATGAAACAGGCAATGGAAAAATCAGAGAAGTGTTCAGCTTGTTGCTTTCTAGAAGAGGCCATCATAGCTGTCACTTTCTTCCTCAAAACATGCAACTGAGAACATCTAGTACTCAGCATTCAATGCCTGCCACGACTCCAATGCCTCCCAGAAGCTTCATGTGTGGAAACTCCTGAAACTCACATGATGATGGTATGTGGCTGAGGGGCCTTTCGGAGCGAATCAGGCTTCCACGGAGCTGTGAGGGTGGAGCTCTTATGATGGAATTAATGCCTTTATGTAAAGAAGAGAGACCTTAAGTACCCCCCCTCTCACCATGTGATGCCCTTTGCTGTTCTGATACAACAAGAATGCCTTTTCCAGAGGTAGCCCCTCATCAGTCACTTCTATGGGAAATGAATTTCTTTTCATTATAATTTTCCCAGCCAGTGACATTTTGCTCTGGCATGAGAAAATGGATTAAGAGAATATTGAAAGGAAAAAGCTGAGAGATGGTGTCAAAAGCCACTGAAGTCAGTGGCTGTGGTCTTCATACATCTCTTTTTTGGCTACTGGCAGAGTCTCCCAGGAATTGAGTGGCCTTAATGGGGACTGAGAGCTGAGATCTCCTTCCCTAGCTTAGCAATCATCTGGACTAAACGTCTTAAGAACCAGTTCACTTGGGACAAGTAGTATAGGCTCAGCAAGTGACAAAACCCACAATTACAGGTTCAAGGGTCTTCCAGCACACATTGAAAAGGGCCCTGTATTAGTCAGGGTTCTCTAGATGAACAGAACCAACAGAATGAATTGTACTAAACAAAAAGAGGATTTATTGGATTAGCTCACAGCAGTCCCACAACAATAGTCTGCAAACCAGAGAGTCAATGTGGCTGGATGCCTCTGCAGTCTCAATCCAGCACTGAAGCCCTAAAGGATTCTGGGGAGCTACTGTTCTTCAGTCCAGGCTGGCAGTCTAAGGATGCTTTGTTCCAATGGGATGAAAAGATGCAGCACAGCACCAACAACCAGGAAGGAAGGTAGGAAGAGAGAGAGGTTTCCTTCCCATTTATATAGCCTTAGGGTTGGAGTCTTGAACCCTATCCCAGACTTGTTGGCTTCTTGTCTCTGGAGTTTCCTTCCTGCACTGCCCTCCCATGAAGGCATGTCTGTTTCTAGCTTCCCTGAGCTTCCTTCCATCCTGTCCCCTACAGAGAGGGCCTTCTTCCTCTAAACAACCTCAGAGACCCACCCAAGATTCATAAAAAGATCAAGTTGACAACAAAACGTAACCATCACAGGCACTTTGCTTTGCTTTTTTTCCCCCTGCTATTCCATTCACACAACACCAGCAGTGAAAGCTGTGGCTATTTCTATTACCATAGTTGTTAGTGATGCAAAAAAAAAGAAAGTTGTTTGAATTCCTTACACACATTTCCCGGGAAGGACCCAGTTTTTGTCACTGTTGCTTATCTCTACTCTGGGAGCTACGGGCAGAGCCACAGTGATGGAGTGGAAAAATACCATGAGAAAGGTTGCACTTGTGGAATTTCTGGCTTCACTGGATACAGGAAATACAGCAATCTTAAGGGGAAACAAGTTTACATATTTTCTTGGATATGGATCTCTAAATCAGTCTTAGATTTGAGAGGTTTGATGTTTACTCAAAGGTTTGAACCTTATCCTCAAATTACTGACCTGCATAAAGTTTCAAAAATCTGGCTTCTGTACCACTCATCTTGCAATATTTCAAGGAGCCAAAAAATTGTGCCCCGTGATTCGGTCTCCAGAGGCCATAAGGCAAGAATTTCTGGGAGGCAATGGGCTAGAACAGGGACTTTGTAAAGTCTTGTTGGGAAGAAAACTTTGCATTTTTCTTACTGGTGGTTAATATTTGTCTGGGCAGTGACCAGATTATGAAATCTTCAAATATTCTGAAGTGTTTAGGGATTGTGTTCAGTCTATTGCAGAAAGAGAAGTTACCTCCTTAGGACTCATTGGCAGGTGGGTTCTAGGATGCTCATAGATGGAACTTTCCTAACAAACTGGTGTCTTTAATAATTTTCCTTTAGTGAGTGGTTTCTTATATCAAACTAAAATTAAAAAAAAAAACAACACTATGTCCTCCTGGTCCAACTAAGTAAGTCTTTAGTTATTCTGACCTCAGGATAAATAACTTTCTATATTATTAGTGTCATATTTCATGTGTATTTTTGACGAAAGGATTCTTTGCAGACCATTTGTGAGGTACAGAGATGATGTTCCGTTCCTCATGTCTTCTGTGGGTGCACATCCACGTGTAGATACATGCTTTTGGAGGCCAAAGGAAAACCTCAGGTGTTGGTTTTCAGGAAAGCCGTCTACCTTTTTATGAGAGCTCAGTTTTGAGGCAAAACTGGTTTACCAGTGATCCTCAGAGGTTATCCTGTCTCTAATTCCCTAGCACTGGGTTTGCAGGTACCCACCACCCCATATTGTATGTTTATGTGGGTTCATGAGATTGAACTCAGGCACTCAGGCTTGAGAGGCAAGCACTTACTGACTAGCTATTTCCTCAGCTCAAATTCTCATTTTCATTCCTTTTTTTTTTGCTTGTGTGTGTGTGAGTGTGTGTGTGTGGGGGGGGGTGGGCGATGTATGCATGTGGATCTGTGCTTGCAGAGCCCCTGTGCTCACCGTGGTGGGTGCATGAACCTGCGGTATCCGGGAGAATCCTGCTCCATGATATTCCTGATTTCTTATGACCCCTCTCTTCATAACACAATTCAAGGATGTGCATAAAATAAACGCTTTGTGAGAAATTATGAACTATTTTTATACAAAAATGATACTTTCACTGGAATGATTATCTTCAATATTTTGAAAAATAATGTTAATGTTAGAACATAGATGTGTTCAGTTTCAGGGGTCCTGCTGCCTGGGACCAAGAAAAATGGGAAGAAAGCAAAACCAAGCGTGTGTTGCCCTGGAAGCCCAAGGTCCCCTAAGCTGTGGCTTGGGCCTTTCTGATTCCCTGGCATCTTTAACTCCTAGCCCATAGGCTGCCTCATATAGTGTGAGACTTTATATTTCTCCCTCACCCTTCAAGAAAGCAAGAAGCTTGCTTTGTTCTTCTAAAATGGAAGCCCATCTCTGACTCCAGTGACCTCATTATGCTCTTCCATAGCCCCCCCTCTAAAAAGCCCTCTCCCCCTCTAAAGGAAATGCCTCTCTCTGTGCTTCTTTCTTCTGAAATGAACTTTAAAATACCTTCCTTTAGTATTCTTAAAAATATTTTCATTTATTCTCACAGAGAGAGAATGAGAGAGAGAATGAGAATGAGAGAGAAAGAGCATGGGTGTGCCCAGACCTTTTGCCACTGCAAACGAATTTGAGATGCATGTGCCACTTTTTGAGTCTGGCTTTCATAGGAATCAACCCAGGACTGGCAGACTTTGTAATCAAGTACCTTTGTTCACTGAACCATGCCTCCAGCTCCTCTCTCTACCTTCTAGCACCTTTATAGCTAATACATAGAAAACTCTTTAGGAGACTAGCCTCCTCGTTTGTACTACACAGCTTGTGGTAAATAGGCAGCAGTAACACCAGACTTAACAATAGGGTCTAGACATGCTTTGATTAACGATATTGTTTTTATAGTAAACTTGGACAACTATAGTACAGTGCAACATAATATGACATCTTTAATGATTCTCAATCTGACTCACACACTTCACTGTCAAACAAAATTTTATTAGATAATTGCTCTATATGCATTATAACAAGTATGCCTCCTGTGGTTTCAGGAATCTCATTTCTGCATGTTACATATTTTACTAACTGTTGGTAAAAGGAAATGTAACGATTCTCACAATATGGCAATAATGAACTAACTTGTTTACCCAGAACCAAGAGTTTTTACCTGGAAGTGATATTCTTCCATATGACAATAGATATAAAATCTACAATGGCTATTGTATTATGAACACACACACACACATACACACACACAAACACTATACACCCTGCACATGCAAAAACACATGAACACACTTTTCATCAATAGCATTGGCCAAATACAATGTGTTGAGTCATGTATCTCAGTTCATAGGTTGGTATGCAACCATATATCAGTATATACTCTCTTTTGGAGTTTATCTTTACAGGGTGTTGCAATTCCCTCTTGTTGCTGGGAAAATATACGTAACTGAAAAGAGCTTGTAGAAGTCCTGAGGGAAAGCTTCATCATGGCAGGGATAGCCTGTTATAAGCAGGAAGCTGGCTCAAATCAGCAGTAGGTCGGAAGCTACAAGAAGGAGCTTGCCTTGAACAGCCAGTAGGCTGTACTAATAAACCTCAAGGTCTCCCCCAGGGCCACACCTCCTTTAGCCAGGCTCAACTTTCTGAAGGCTCTAAAACTTTCCCAAATTGCCACCAGCTGGGGATTCAGCATTCAAAACACAGAAGTCTATGGGAGACATAGCATTCAAACCACCACACAGAGATAATTTAAAATGCACTAATTAGGGTGCTCCCTGTATGACTGATGTCATTAGAAGATGCATGGACATATATAGAGGGAATACAATACACACACTAATAGTAAAATAGCTGTTTACAGTTGTGTACAAGTCAAGGGGAAACACATGGGCCCAAGTCTTCTTCACAGCCTCACAAGGACCCAACATTGCTGACAGCTTGATCTTGGATTTTCAGCCATCAGAAGTGTGGGCAGAAGATTTTAGTTATTTAAACCACTTGGTCATGGTTCTTTATTATGTCAGCCCTGCATATAGAAATGATTATTGCTATACAAAATGGCATTGAATGGAGGATGGGTTTTAGTAGCTACAGAAGCAGGAGGAACTTTCAGCCCCAGTGCACCCAGCACCTTCAGCAGCTTCCTGTGGTTGGTGGTCCAAGTGCCCTCCAGATAAGGCCTAGAGGGCAATACTGAGCAGACCTCGGTGTTCTTATCTACTGGACTCCATCAGCTGTGAATCCAGCTACCTAGTCTCTGTTTGCATTGTCCATTTTATAAGTTCAAATAGTCCTTCATAATAGTCCTAAAATGTTCAAAGAAGTATTAGTTAAAACTAATAATCCATGTTGTTAAAGAACTCTCTACCAAGAGTGGCTATAACCCCCAGCCAGGCTCTAGGAAAGTTTGGGAACCTAAACTTGTTCATCTGAAGTATTAGGCATAATACTTAAATAAATGTAACAAATACATATATAAATGTAACTTAAATAGCTTAAATGTAACTTTAATGTACTTAAATAAAATGCAACTTGGTTTAAGAGATATGATTTTGTCAACCCATGATGTAAGGTAACAAAACCACCAATTGAATAATTGTCATGTAGTTTACCATGATATTACTCATATCAAGTTTGATAGGTTTGGGAGGATTCAGCTGCTGCTATTATAGAATTGAATTTGGGTCATTCAAGGATATTTTATGTGAATGACTAACCTAGGATAACAAGGCTAAATCTTTCAGTCTTAACTGGAGGACATTCATAAAATTTTGGTGTCTATGCTAAAGGAATAATTATCTCTTGTCACTGCAGAATCATGGTGACTCAAATCCAAACACATTTTCAGCTATTTGTTTTTGACAATTTTACAACTCATTCATGCATTTTGGTCTAAGGGAGGTAGCCCAAGAATTGAAATGGAGATAGCTAGGAAGATTTTGCATTTTGAAATATCCTGTTTCCGACTCCAAGCGAATGATCCCTGACAACCATATCAGCCCCTCCTCTCTTCTCTGATAAGGCTATTATTTTTTATAAACTGTGACCCACTTGCAAGGATGACTTCCTATGTAAAAGGAAGCCAATTACCAATATACCTAGCTCATTCCATATTGCAGTGTCTCCAGACCTTTACCCAGAGTTCAGCCTTAGCATGACTCAGGGGATGATATCTCCTGAAGTAATTACCTACAGCCCGAGTATTGATGAGTATTTCATTATGGGTAATTAGATACAGCTTTTTAACTTGTTGTTTTGTCACCTTATGCCATGGGTTGACATATTCAAACCTCTAAAACCAAGTTGTTTTTTTTTAAATTTTATTATCCATAATTAGATACATTGAATGAACAGATAATGAATTGGTATCCCCATTTCTCCAATTTCCCTCTTCTGTGTCCCCAATCATCTGGGTATCCTCCTTTGTGGGCAGTCTGGATCAGTCCATGGGAGAGGGGGTTATGGATAGCCTAGGAGTCAACCCAATTCCACCCCCTCTTTGTATGTTGTTACTGAGGGGGGTCATGTCTCTGGATATTCTCCCCCACTTACAATCTTTCCACCCCCTCTTCTGCTGAGTTCCCTGAGTCATGGTGGGTGAGTATTAAGGCTGCTTTATTGTTGAGATCTTAGGGGGGTCTCTGTACTTCAGCTTTAGGTCATGTTGAAATCATTGGTGTCTGTCTTTCTGGTTTATCCTGTGTTGACTGACTGGCTGTGGTTGTGGGCCTCTTGCTTATCCCACTCTCTGCAGGGTTCTATATGGATCCTTCATGGAAGATCTGGTATGGCTCCTCTCTTGCCTGGATGTCAGCTATCGGCCTGCGGTTTGTTGGTAGAGTTGGAGGAGCCATAGCTCTCTCACTGCCTTCTGAAAAATACAAAGAGAATCTCCATCAGAGAGTGAGATCAGTATAGGTTAACTGAGATACACATTTCTGCATTAGCTAGATTCTATTGATAGTAGCCTCTTTGTAAATCACTTGTGTAGTGCATCTCTCTTTGGGGGCCCAAGATATTGGTTCCCAGTGCATTTTCTCTGAGTTCCCAGTTCCAGTTAAGGGCTCCCCTTAACTGAATCACTGAATGGATTACTTGGCCAAATTAAAAGCTGTTGATTGCCTCCCCCCAGGCTTTGGCTCCTCCATTGCACAAGTGCTCTTGTCTTGGTTCGCTGTTCTCTACCAGTAGGAAGTGTGTTCAGCCTACTCATGATGGCAGACTGTGTTTCATGTCAGTGGTCTCAGTTTACTCTAACTGTCATTGCCCAGCTTCCCCTGGAAGCTGATGTAGTACCTTCCAGCACTGCACTACCATCTGGGGGCTGGTTACCATTCTGGACCTTGAAGGGTCTCTCGATGCTGATAGCTGGCTTACTGTGGTTTCTTCAGCAACAGGATCTTACCTCAGGCCTGGGGTGGGCATTCAAGAGCTTTGACAGAGTCTTGTCTTTGTGTTTGGGACCTCATGGTTCACTTTGGTCAACAGGTAAGTGAGGGAAGGAGCTGATGACTGGGACCAGGAGTTGCCAGACTAATCAGTTTTTCACCAGCTTAGATTCTCTCCCCTTCTATTCAAGGCCCCTCTTGCCAGAAGATGCCCCCTACTTGCTCAATAGGTTACAGTATGCAAATGAGGATTCTATGATTTTGAACCCATTTTGGTTTAGCTTTATGCTTAAGTCATCCCCCTCCCCCCATCCCTTACCCCTCTTTCATAAACTCTCACTTCTCTCAACTGGTCAACTTCCCTATGAAATGGTAATAAGAAAATCTTCAGGGCTTGATAGACCCACATTCTGAAAGTTTCAAGCCCAGACTGAGTCATGGGTACTCATGGCTCTAGCGGGCAGGATCGTTGGTGATCAGGTAATAAGTGGAGTTTGAAATTTGTTCACCTTGCCAAGAAATCACTAGAGCAGTTGGTTTGGAGATGTCACCCTTAATTTTCCCCATGTGGTTTACTGTTCTTTATGGCCCTGCTTTTTTGTTTCTTTTGTTTCTCCCTGGGGATTGTTAGGAGGAGGACAACAAAAATATAAAATGCTGATGGTGTTGATGGGAAGAATTTTTAAGGCTTTGCTGTTTAGAATAGAAAAAAAATCCTCTTGGGTTAAAGAACGTGAGGAGCTAAGTAACGACCACAGATTCAGACAAAATTCTAAATGGTAAATCAGGGAGAAGGCGCAGGTAATTGCATTTTCACATTTCTGCTTAATTATTAAGTGAGGTTTTGTGTGTGTGTGTGTGTGTGTGTGTGTGTGTGTGTGTGTGTGTGTGTGCACGTGCACCAGTAGACAACCTTGGGTGTGATTCCTCATAAAATTCCTTCCTTTGAGATAGGGGGCTTAGCCTTGTGCTGATAACTAGGCTAAACTGGCTGGCCAGCGATCTCTAGAGATTCACCTGTCTCCTACCACCCAGGACTGGAGTTGCAGGTATGTTCATGTGTCCTGAAGCTCTGGAATGCAAATCGTGAAGTAAAGCTCACATTTTTAAGCTTTCACCTTCCACCTCACAAGAGAGCTCCCACTTCAACGTTTCATATAATATTAACAGGGCTAAGGTTTATTCTCAAAGTGTAATACATAAACCAAGACTCCATAGAATGCATACTAGCATCTTAGATTATGTTTTATTGAGTATTAAATGGTTTGAACAAACGATAGTAATTAGATCATTGAAAATATTGAATATTTTGGGGCCACTCTGGAAAATAATTTAATGTCCATATTCCAGTGGAAGTGACCTTCGTCAACCACAAGCCTGCTTCAGAATCCCCCTTAATGTGATTCAGCCTTCCATATGGTCACTGCATCCAAAGCCCCCTTGTCCTTTCTTACTCCATCTCCCCCTGAGCTTCCTTCCACCCACACTATCTGCTGCCAACTTCAGGAGCTGTGGAACACAGACAACCCAGACATGTGATATTCTTTGTCCCTCAAAAGTATGAAAGTGTGGTCGAGTAGCTTAACCTCTTTTGACTTCTTTCTATAAAATGACAATGAAGAGATTAAGAGAAGGTATATAATGTCCCCGCTGAAAGCCTGATAACAGCAGATGTGTTCTCCTTTTCCCACTCTGTGTACATGGACACCTTCCTTGTCATAGAGGTAGGTGTGGTGGAAGAGTACCTTCCTTTCATAATCTTTTATGGTGCTAGGGACAGAACCTTACACTCACTCAGCTAGAGCCTAAGCCTTTTTTTTTTTTGAAACAAGGTTTCACACATTGGTTTTGAACCTATAGCTGGATTCCTCTGCTTCCCGAGTGCTGGCATCTCAGGTGTACACCACAACTTGTAGCTAGGAATCCCTTCTTTGAGACCTATCTCCCATCAGATAGAAGGGCCATTTTCCTCCTTTGAAATACTAAGATATATTTCTGTTATAGCAGTGAACACTCATGAACCATCAAACTGATAATGGGGTTATTTCTATGGACTCCTCAAGACATTAAGGATGCTGTAATTTTAATCTTATTTTTTGTAGGCAACAAATTAAAGCACTTCAATATGTTGCCCACGGAAGATGCCTACTTAATGTAACAAAGCTTAGCACATTGCAAACACAAAGTATTCATTCAGATAAATCAAATGCATTTACAAAATTTGGAATGGATGAAACGATGAAAAAGCATTACATATCTAATACTATATAAATTAATTGAATATGCATTTCCCTGGAGAAGGCATGTGAATTGTTACCAAGAACATGTAACCATGCTCAGCATTACTCATCATTAGGGAAATGAAAATTAATGCCACCTTGGGGCTCCCATGGCACACTTACCAGAATGACTATAATAAAAATGCAGGCAATAAACAAATGCTGGCTAATATGGAAAGACACTTGAACCCTTCACACATTACTGGTGGTGATAGGAATTGTACAGCTATTTTGGAACTGTTTGGCAGTACAATTTATAGGATATAAATTGTTCATAGAAAAAAATTTCCTATCAACTCTACCAGTTATAACCCAGTGAGTCTACTCAATTGAAATTAAATCATGTATCCTGTGATGATTAATTTTGATTGTCAAGCTGACTGAATCAGGCATCAAGGGCCTCTTGTGAAGGTCTGTGAAGACGTTCCAGGAGTCATCTGAGGGAGAGAAGACACCCCAGAGTGGGCCAGTCCTTTGGTGGCTGTCTATATTTTAAAAAGGTTCTAGAAAAGAAGTGTCTTTTGCCTGGCTGATTGTTCCTTCCTGGTGAGTGTATATGCCTTGTTGTTGCCATCACTCCTGCCGTGGTTTGATCCAGGTCTCCCCCACAAACAGATGAATGTGTTCTGGATAATTGATCCTTAGCTGATGGCAGTTTGGATTTTACAACCTCGATGGAGCTGTGTTGTTGGGGGCTGGCTTATGGGGTTATAAGCCAGCTTCCCTTTGCCAGTGTTTGGCACACCTTCCGGTTGCTATTTCCAGTGCTGTTGCAGAGGTGATGTCCACCCCTCTGCTCATGCCATGTTTTCCCTGCCAGGGTGGAGTCTCCCCTTGAATCTGTAAGCCTAATAAACCCATTCCTCCACAAGCCATTTTTGCTTGGGTTCTTTCTGCACAGCAACTAGAAAGCTGACTACAACTCCCTGAGATCAGATCCCAGTTTCTTTGGCCTTCCTTCCAACATGGACTGCAGACCAGTGCCTCTCTTGGAATCCTCCAGGCTTCCAGGACCAGATTGCGACTTCTGAGACATCCAGCCTAGTGGACTGGGCAGCTGTCTTCTCTGGCTCTCCAGCCTAAAGACAAGACGGTCACTGTAGGTCTATCCAGTCTGCATCATGTAAGCCAATCTAATCAACCACCTTGGTAATATAATTGATTATATCAGTTCTGTTCCTCTAGAAGATCTGGAATAATACAGATTCCTACAAAGACTTGCCTCAAATATTCATACCAGCTTCATTATTAACAACCAAGAAGTAAAATCAAAACATATTCAGGGCTGAAGAGATAGCTTAGTGGCTAAGGTTCTTGCCTGCAAAGCAGAAGGACCCAAGTTTAATTCCCCAGGAACCATGTAAAGCCAGATGCACAAGGTGGAGCATGTGTTTGGAGTTCATTTGCAGTGGCTGGAAGCCCATTCTCTCTCTCTCTCTCTCTCTCTCTCTCTCTCTCAATTTTAGTAAATAAAATATTTTTTTAAAAATTTAAAAATATTTAAATCACTGATGTGTCAGAATCACACAGTGGAATATTATGCATCAGCAAGTAAAAGAGTTACCAATACATACTACAATATGAATGAACACTGACAACATTATGCTAAATGAAACTCATCAGTCATGACATATGCATGTCTTATAGCATATAAGACAAATTTTCCTTTGTTTGAAATATCAAAGAAAAGTTAAATCTATAGAGAAGGAAAATACAGTCCTTGTCATATGACCTGAGGTGTGGAAATGAAGAATGACAGCAAATTAGCAATGGGATTCTGCTGGTACTCTAAAATTGGATTGTGGAAATGGTTTCATTATTTGCAAATTTATTAAAACTCATTGAATTGTGCAATTAAAATGGATGAATTTTACAGTATGTAAACTAGACATCTATAAAGCTGATGAAAAATAATTGCAATTTTGTATCGTGAAACTTTTACTTTTTGGAAGAATAAAATGAGACCTTACTTCTTTTAAATAATATTCTAACAGAAAAACAGGCCCAAGTATCCAAAAAGGTTGAATGACAGAATCTACCAAAGTCCTACTTCCTTACTGTGTCTGGTCAGAATAATTGTTTGGGTTCATGTACTAAAATAGAAACAAAATTTCTTTATATAAGCTATTGAAATGGAAACAAATTTTAGAAAAAAATTAAGCTCCTAAATGGCTTTTGGTAGAGTTCTTAAATTTTTGGCTGTTAGGTTAGAAAAAGTGTTTTCATGAAAACTTCACTGGATCCTGTCTACCCTTCTGTTCATCTAAATCATCAGTGCATACCCTTCTTTGTGATTAATTATTCACCGTAAAGTCTATTAGCTAATATTTACCACTAATAGCATAGTTAAAATTGAACTCGGGCTACTATTAAGCAGAGGTCATTCTGAAGTTCTCAGGAGAAATATAGGGTTGGTTATAGGAAAATTGCCAAGAAAGTCCTTTGCAGAAGGCGGTTATTTAGAAATCAATAAGAAATTTAGGGATATGGGTAGCTTTCAACACTCAGAGTTCTATTGGGTGATTTAAATCAAGCATCTGATTTGTTTAAGCTGGGAGATGACATAAATCTAGAAAGAGAACAATGTGTTACCAGGCTGTAACTAGTAAGCCCACACTTCCTTAATCACACAGCAGTACAGAAGTGTGAATGACACTCTCCCCCCCCCACCCCGTGCCTGTCTCCTTGAAAACATAATCAGCCAGTTAATGCCCTACCTTTGAGTTTACCATGTAAGGCTGTCAGTCCTTTGGAACGATACACCCACACCCCTGGCATGAGCTCCAGCGTCGGTCTGAAGGATCTTGTCACATGGCCCATTCTTTCCTCTCTCAAGGAAGCATGAGAAAGCTTTGTTGATTTTCTTCTTGTTTTCAGTTTCCTTTTAGTTGACATATCATGATTACACCCATTTAGGGGACATGGAGTTGTAGTCCCAAACGAATTTGCAGTGTGCAAAGACCAAATTGGGGTAATTAGTATTTCCATGTCATCTTTAATTCTTCATACTTGGGACCTGTGACCTCGTCCCTTCTAATTCCTCACTTTGCTGTAAACTATAGTCATACCAGTGGGCTGCAGAACACCAGAACTTAGTTCTCTCTCTAGATCTTTCATTTCCCTATGTTCCTCTTCCTTATACCAGTATTCACTTTCCTTTATAAAAATCTGTAGGAGTGTGTTTTCATTGTTCAAAATGAGGGGTTTCATCCTGACACAGTCACACCAGTGCACTATGTGCTTTGTCTATATTCATTCTCTCCTGTCTTCCTCTCCCTTCTATTTTCTTCATTTTTAAAGTTAATAGTTTTAGCTTCATATTTGATTTCTTTCTGGACTGGGGAGAGAACCCAGAACTTTGGTCATGCTATAAATGTGTCTTACCTCTGAACATCATCCCTTTAACTGTGGTGAAGTTTAAAAATTTTTTTCTCTTTTCATGTGTACAGTATCAATTTGAATGCTATTCTGCCTATACATTGTTTTGCCATTCATGATATCTTACATACATATAACTATGATAACAAACTGCTCTATGCTCTCTCTCTTTCTCTCTCTCTCTCTCTCTCTCTCTCTCATAATGGAACAAAGGAATCTTTTTTTGCAGCATTGTTTTATTTCTCCTTCACTATGCATCCATGTTAGAGAAAGATTGCTAAAAATTCACACAAGAGCTCTTATGTTTTTTTTTTTTTTTTGGGTAAGAAAACATGTTGTGTCCTCCCCGTAAGCTGTGCCTGGATGGCTACAGGTCTGTTCCCTTGTGCACTGTGGAATGAGAGTTCTTCTCATGCTGTTTTCCCCTCACCAACCACAGGAAAATCTTGGAGGTAGAACAGGCTTTCTCATGTGTAAAACATAGCCTGTACAGTGGGTGCCTTAAGGAAGGGATGAAGAGGTTTCTGATAAGGTTATTCCCCATCTTCTTTCCTGAAATGTAGTTTTATAACAGGCAAAAGCTATTTTAATTTTGGACTTGTCTTCCCCCCCAATAGTCACTCACTGAAAAGAAGACTTAGAATTTAAAACCACCTTCATAAAAACCAAACAAGGAACATCAAATAATTTACAAGGTCATGGAAAGGTTACCATAAACAAAATGTCCAACTAAGGAAGCACAGTTTGGCACAAGGCAGAAAGAGATCTAGGGAACGTGGAAGAGAAGTTTCCAGTAACTTAACCAAGCCAATTTGCCACTCATATGATGAATCATATTTCTCCCTCTTGCATGTTAGGGTTGAATATGATTTTTTTGGTCATGAAGAATACTTTAGATTTTCAAGAGTTTTTATTACCATATGTTAATTATACACAATGATGGGTTTCATTAGGACATTTTCATGCATGTATATAATACACTTTGATCATATTCACCCCCAATTACCCACTCTTATCTGCCTCTCACTCCTGCTAATTTCCTTCCTCTTCCTAACTAGAAAACTTTGTTTTCAGAACATGAAAACATTTTAAGACCTGTCAGTGTATATATTAATTTTCTTTGATTACTGTAACAAATCACCACTGATTTTTATAAGTTGAAACAGTAGCCACTCTTACAGTTCTGGAGATCAAAAGTCAGATAAAGGTCTCACTAGGGTAACATCTCCAAGGGACATTCTTCATTTTCCTGAGAGACCCATATTCTGTGGCCCCTGTCATCTCCTTCCTAGAAACAATGGATTGAGTGTTCATATAGTACAATTTTGACCTCTTCTTTAATCTTTTTTACATTTAAGGACATTGGTGATATTTGAGTCTCCTAGGATGACAAATAATCCATGGTAATCTCCTGCTATTATTTACACCTTAAATGTCCCCCAAGGCTCATGTGTTGAAGCTTGGCAATGAGCCTACGGTGTATGAGACAGACTAAGGCCTTCAGGAGATAAGGCAGAGTGGAAGCAAGTGTAGTAAGTGGGGTTGTGCCCTTGACCAAGGTGTTAGTGCTTGAGCCCCTTCCAGCCTCTCTGATTACTGGCCTCCACGAGGTAAGAAGCTTTGTAGTGCTATATGAGTCCTGGCATGCTATTCTCTTGTTCAACAGGGCCATGGGATCATGGGCTAATGCTTTAGAACTGTAAGGCAAAATAGACCTTTTATTATTTAAAATTGATAAGCAAAAGTATTTCTCAAAAAAAAACTGACTAATGTATCTTCTCTTTCCAAATCCACAACTTAATCCCATCTTTAAAGGCCCCTTTGCTATGCAATTCGACTTGTTCCCATCGCTTTGGGATTTGAGCACTGAGCTCTTGGGGACCACTCTTTCACTGAACAATAGTTGAAAAATGAGGCCATGGTCATCCCCATTCCACACTCTTGGGAATGTAAAATATGGAATCATCTGGGGAGGCGGCTCAGGGCATAAGTCATTTGCCATACAATCATGAATATCTGAATTTGGGACCCTAGACTCTACATGAAAGCCAAAGCTTCTGTAATTCCAGAAAGCATGGGAGGCAGAGAGGAGAATTTTCCAGAAGCTCACGGGCCAGTTAGCCTAATGCGTGCAGGGATGAGCATCACAAACGAGAGACTGACTGCCTCAAATGAAGTAGAAGGTAAGGACTAATCTGAGTATGGACCTCTCATGGCGTGTATGCCTACACTCTCGTCCATGAACAAACACAGACCAAAAATACTAAAAATTAAAAGAAAATGCAAAACTTTGTTAAGGAGAGGTACTGGATGACAAAAGCCTTATGTAAGGAAGATGGGATGATTCAGTACTTTCTGGAACTCCGAGGAAGAAGTTGGAATAATTCAAATGTTCACCAACAACGCAGTGGCTAATAAATCATAGCCCTTGTCAGCACCAGCAATTTACTGCTGTTTTAGTATCACCCCAAGATTTCCCACTTTCTCAACTGACATCTCCCCTTCTACTTTTCTTTGGGGATGCGTGTATTTGTGTGCAGGGAGCTCAGTGAACAACCTCAAGTGTCATTCCTCAGGAACACAGACAACCTTTTTATTTGAGGAAAATTGCAACTGCCTTGGAACTTGCTAAGTAGCCTATACTGGCTGACCAATGAGATCTGGGTCTTCACCTGCTCAGCACTGGAACTATAAGAATTTACTACTGTTCCAAGTATTTTAAAATTATTTTTATAAATAGAATTTTATTAATGCTTAACACGTTTGCTCAGTGCCACCACCATTCTCTCCAGTTTATGTCAATGAACTTGATGGATAAAAGTGTATCAGCAATTGTTCAATGTTTATAAAGTAACTAGAGATTGCTACTATACTTGGACATTAATTTCCTGTTAAAAAGGAACTGTTGATGTTAAGAAAACTACTATGAGAGTTAGAAGTTGGCAATCTTGTGGACATTTAATGTAAACTGGGAAAACGATATTTGATCCAAGCATTTTTATTGCCCTTCATGTCTCTAGATCACCACCCACTTTTAGGAAGTTAGAAATTCACACGTTTACTTGTACGATTTGGCTTCTGTATTCCTTATGAAGTTGCAAGCCGGATGTTAGCCTTCATTTCAGTCATCTGAAGGCTCCAGTGAATCTCTTTGGGACTTTTCTCCACAGTGAGTGTAGAGAAAGAAGTAGGAAGAAGAGATAAGAAAGAATAAGAAGGAAGAGGAGGAGGGAGAGGAGGAGAAATGTAGGAAAAGGAGAGAGAGAGAGAGAGAGGCTATGTTCCACCATGCACTCCCTACCATGGCTCTCTATGACCTTGATGACCTTGTCTTGGAAATCACATACCTTCACTTCAAATACACTATTACTTGGAAAGGATTAAGTTCAGTTCCACTGGAAGGGAAAAAAGGCTCCTCTTTTTCAAAATTGTCATGTGTCAAAAACATTGAAGTAAAGCTCTAGAATCACAGCCTCGTATCTTCAAGAGCATTGCATTCATTTAAAGTGACCCTGCACAAGTGAGAAAGAGATGATGAGCAGTGGGAATGCAAAATGAATCACTGGATAACTAATTCGTGGTTTGGTTATTGTATATTTATTTTGTGTTCTGTGTGTAAATATTTTGTATCCAGGACTACCTTATGTTTAATTAGTATGACATTTAACAAAAAAATTTAAATCTTAAAATCAATGATAGTTATCTTTCTAAATAAAATATCTCTAGAACTTAAAAAAAGTTATCTACAATGTAATGTCATTATAAAAGTACATTGCAAATAAAATGTGAACGGCACGACATATATAGATACTGGTACATGCGTACCTAGTCAGTAACTAAAAGGTTGAAAATTTCTGCATCGGCATGTTACAAGCAGAGCCTAAGATCTTGTCCAAGGGAAATAACTCAGGAATGATATGCCATCACAAATGAACAGTCACAGTTTCTTCCTGAGTCTGTGTGATTTGTGGTGTTCCACTTTTTAGGTGCTTTCTGACTTTCTAATGAGTTTGTATGAGGCACAGTATATTATACCACACACTGTTTCTAAAGGCAGTTTTGACCTTCACTTCCTTTGTGGTCTTGGGACAGTGAATTGATTTCTGTACCTCAGTTTCCTCACCTGTCAAATGATAACAATGTAAAACATTTATTTCATTTTATTTATTTATTTATCTCTCTATTATGATATATTATTATAATTATTATAATATTATATCTATTATGATATGCATACACATATGTTCATGTGTGGAGGCCAGAGTGTGACCTCCTCAATCTCTCTCTACTCTATATTTTAGGGCAAGAATCTTTCACTGAACTGGAGCTTGCTGATTAGTTACTGTATCTAGTCAGCAAACCCAAGGATCCACTCTTTGCCTCTCCAACACTGGATTGCAGATTTGTACCACAGTGCCCAGCTTTTTTTTTTTAACATGGTGGTGAGGAAAAAAATTCATGACAAGGAGTTACAGGCCAGAGTAATTTGTCTTGGGGTTAGGCTTCCTCCCACTCTATTCATGGCCCCTCTTACCAGACGATGCCCACAGCTTCCTCAAGATCTTACTGTTTCAAAGTAAGGATTTGGTATCAATTCATAATTGGTTTAACTTATTGTATAAGTCCCTCCACCCTCCAAAACTGGCTACCTCTTGTACAATTCATAACCCTGTATCTATCCCATGGACTGATCCAGTATGCCCACTGAGAAGGGCCCCCAGTAGGTTGGTGACAGGGTGGAGGGAAATGGGCTACCACCACAAATTTGCTCATACAACATATCCAATTATTGACAACAAATGTTTTAAAAATTTCATGACAAGCACTTTAACCACTGAGCTCTCTTTTAGACCCCAATGTATAAGATTAAAGAGTCCTTAAAGCTTGACTTTCTCCTCTACATAGCTAGATAAAGCTTGTCTAGGTTACAAGCTGGGCTTTCAGAAGCTCCAGAGAGCCTCTTCCTTTCAATTTTGGAACCATGAAATCAGTCCTTCCCCACTCAACCTCCCATTCATGGATTTCTTTAATTAATCCATACTTTCTTCCTAATGTGCTATAGACTAAATCCGGATTAGCTGATTTGAGGTCATTACTTTTTTAAAAAAATTCCCAGAGCAACTCATTTAAGATGAAAGTTAAATATTGTTATGTAACATGCAAACACTTATTTCTAATGTTTAAATGGATTCTAATAATAAGACCTTAGTTAGAAAACTGTCTAACATTACTAAATTTTGTGTCTTTTGACTAGGTCTTCTAGATATACACAATGTCACAATGTAGTGTAAACTAATGTGTTGGTTTCCTTTTATATTATATTATATCATATTACATTATATTATATATAAAAAATGAAACCAACACGTTAGTATATATATATATATGTATATATATGTGGAAGATAGCTAAGTGTTAAATGTTCTAAAACATGGGTTCAATTCCCAAGCTACTCATGTGAATCAGAGGCAAAAAATGGTATAAGTGTCAGGCCTGCATTGCTTTGGTGTGCCTGCATTCAAATATATGTATTTGCTAGCTACTTAATGGTGATATCAGTTTCAAATATGATTTCTTTACTTTCAAATGGATGAGCACCAGTGCAACACTGAGAGTGACTTTTGACTTTTGTTATTTTGAGTTTTACTGAGCTATTTACTTTGACTTTAACTTTTTCAGAAAATAATTTGGTTTAAAGAAACATTGGATACATTGGCCACACAGCAAAGTAAATCAACCTGTTTGTTCATATGGGCTTGTGTACTGGAATGCTTCTTTTTGTGACAAAATATACAGATGCTGAATAATCTGATTGAGCAAAATGTAATTGACAAACAGCTCCACATCACAAAAATGGGATCACACCACACTGGAGCTGGTGAATCCCTTAGACATGAGCTAGTCTGAACACCTAATTTTATGGATGAGGAATCCAGTAAAATACAGTGCCCAGCTGCTACAAAATCTTCTAGCCCAGCTCTCTGAGGAGTTAAAATAAACCAAATACTCATGGGCAAGCTTCCTATGTTGGACATGGCAATGATTGTACTCTATTTTTCCTAGGTTAACCAATCCCAGGTGCTCTGTGAGATCACCTGTGGCAGCAGGTGTGGGTGGCAGTGGTCTGAGCGGAAAGTGCCCTCTTTGAATAACTTTTATGATACCATTAAGAGAAAAACAGAAAAGGAAAAAGTATTCCGTGACATAAAGAGACATTTGACAAAATAAATATGAAGTCATAATTTAGGAATATGTTCCAGTTTCCCTTTATTTAAGGCTGAAAAAGACTATATTTTTATCACAATTTAATGTTTGCAACAAAATTGAACAGAAAATACAGAGAGGTCCTATATATCTTTCTTCCCCATGGCTTCATTTATTATCAACTTTCCACATCAGAGTGGTAGTTTAGATTCAATTGATAAACCTTCAGTGAAGTTTCATTATCACCCAGACTCTACAGTATACACAGTAGGGTTCATTGCTGGTGTTGAGCATTCTATGGTTTGAAAAATGCATACTGGTGTGTACCCATCATTACAATATAGTACAAAGTAGGTTTACTGGCCCCTAATTCTTCTATGACATAACATTCATCCCTCCTCCCCCGCTTTACCCCTTACAGACACTGACATTTTTTGCTGTACAGTTTTTTTTATGTGAACCGAAGTTTTCAGTTTCTTTGGAACATGATTGCTGGGTCACATGATAAGTATCTATTTAGACTTACAAGAAATCACCAAACATGTTCCCACAGTGGCTGTGCAGTTTTCCTACCATTCCTGTTGCTCCACACCATCACCAGCATTTTGTTTCGCCAGTGTTCCAAATTTTTGCCAGGCCAATTGATATGAACTGAAGTTTTCTCAAGCTTTCCAGTAAGTAGTATCTGAGACCTTGGAATTTCATAATTACTAGTCCCTTCCTATTTTGGATTCTTTTTTGGAGCCTTGGAAACAAGCAACTTCACTTATTTTCTATGATATAAGCATTAGAATATAACCACTAATTAATAGACAGTCTTAAACAGCTGATACTGAAAACCGACCCCACTGTGACCTAAGACAGGATGTGCCAATAAAAAGTGTGTCTGCCTTAGGGAAATAAAGTCATAGAAAGGCTTGTAACTCTAGGAGAGAAGGTATTAGTTTTGTTGATGGCATCTCTAGTTTGGTCCTAGACTCAGGTCACCATCCATCACCTGAGCCTAGTTTTATTTAACCGGAAACTTCTCAGGATGATTTTAATCAAATTTCCTCTATACTCTCATGTGTTGTGAATGCTTGGTACTCAGATGATGAAAATTTGGGAGGTGGAGACTTGTTGGAGACGTGTGTTGCTGGGAGCAGGCTTGGGGTATTATAATCCCCTTTGCAGAGGTTACGTCCAGCATCTGCTCATGTCATGTATTTCTCTGCCATCATAAACTTTCCTCTATAAATTATAAGACAAAATAAAAAGTTTCCTCTCTCTAGCTGCTCTTGGACCAGCAATGAGAAGGTAACTGCAGCATTAAATTGATACCAGGAGTGCGCTCTTAACAAGGGGATTTACTCGAATGGCTTCTATGATTTGAGCTACGTAGTCCATAAAGGCTTTCTGCAGGCTGGAAGGCTGAGAACCTTGTAGCTGCTTACCACATTAGCCTGAATGCCTCAGCAGTCCCAATCTGGCCCTGAAATCTTGTGGTTTTTCTTGAGGGGTTGCTGGTCTTCAGTGAGTTGGGAGGCTTTAAAAGCTGGGTTCTGATCTCAGAAAACATGACAGTGAAAGGTTAGATGCACAAGGAGTGAAAGCAGGCAGGCTAAAGCAACACTATTCTCCCCTCAGACTTTGTTATATCTGGGCTATCACCACAAGGGCTGCCCACTCTGGGGAGGGATTTCCTCCCTCAGTGAATTCTTCCTGGAGAGGCCTTCACAGACTAGCTCAGAGTTAGGTTTTTTAGTTAATTTCTAATCTGAGCAAATGTCTCTTAATTGATTCCTGATCCAATTAAGTTGAAAATCACAAGAGGGAAAGGACATTAAGTGTGTATTCTTTAAATTAATATCTTTATTATGAATAATTATATACATTGTACGAACAACTCTTGTGAAGGTGTCCCCATTTCCCTCCTCTCTGTTTCCTACCCTCTGGGGTCCTTCCTTGGTGTGCATACTGGATCTGTCCATAGGGTAGGGGGTTATGAACTGCACTTATGGTAGCCAGTTTTTTTTTCTTCCCCCTTTGTGTGTTGTTGCTGAGGGGAGCAGTATCTCTAGTTTTTCTAAGAAGAAAGGATGAAGGTGGGCTAAATGAATATTTTGAAACTTTGGAGCAGAGGGGTTGGAAGATGATGATAAACAATACATTATTTCATAACTCATGATTTTTCAAAGAACTTACTTATACATACGGGCATTTGCTTTTCCAAACTATCCCATTAGGCTGCCCAGGAAAGTATCACTATTTCTATTCTACAATTCAGAAAAATGAAGGTTGCTAAGGCGAGAATAGGGAGCTAGACTTACAACCTAGGCACCTTCATTCCTCAGCCAGTTCTCTGTTGAAAGACATAGGAATCTGTACAGGATTCATTAACCCTTTGGTACTTCTTTCAGGAAAATCCTGCCATAGACACACTGACGCAGTGCCAGCATCATGAGGAAGGCTCTGCTTGTCCCAGAAGCTGATCTTTCCAGTGAATGGATGAATAAAGAAGAGCATAAGGTGCCTCTGTTTCCATCTGCCCCAAGGCATGGTGTGGATCCAAAGGTTTACTCATTATTTACAGATGACTATCTCGGCGCTGAAAACCCTGATGCATCTTTGCACTCTCATCAAAAGATCTAGGCTTTGAAGGAGAGGAAGTGGCCACTTAAAGGCAAAGGATAAGAGAGAAGGGATGAGTCAGGTCCATGTCAGGGATCTCCAGCAAGGAAGTGAAAGCATTTTCACACCTTACTTTCTTCTTACCACTTTACCTTGATGAGTGCACGGAGTCATTCTTTTGAAGTGGTCACAATGGATGAGCATTTATTTTACATTATAAATTTATATAATAAATTTTATGTTTATGATCATAAAGTTCCTCAAACCTAGGATTTTCATGTGTAAAATGCTGGGTGTCAGGTTTACATTTGGACTTGTAGCCTGGTGTTTCTGTGAAGATTATGATGGCCATTTCCATATGTGCCATGAGAAGGAGGGGCTGCAATTTATTGGAGGTGTCCCCATAAAATCAGTGGGTTCCATTGACACTCTGACACTCCACCTGGTGATGTTCTAAGGCATTATCATACTTGGCTTTTGAACATTTCTTAAGCCTTGTAGACAGACTCAATAAAACCGGTTGTTGATCAGAATGGCATTACTAAAATTGAAAAAGGTGACTTTAAGGATGGAATATGTTATCTTGTAGGTTAGTGCTGTAGCCTCCATAATTGCCGATCTCAGAAAGTGTTGCCAGGGAGCCCGTAATGAGTTTAGCATCGGGAGACTCAAAGGCTAACATCTGGATCCACATGTCTATGAGGTACACTGCTGAGAAAAGCTAGGCTCAAATGATGCTTATGTTTAACAGGAAGAATCAGGTTTATAACCCTTCTTTAGGGGTGCCAACAATAGACTCATCCACAATTTAACAAAAGGATCGCTAGCAGATATCATTTTCTTTATGCTTAGAAGCTTCAATTGTACATTTTCATGAAACATTGACTCATTTTTTTTCTTTGTTTCAGGACACTTCATAAAGCTTCAACCAAAGTGGCAGTAATGTGTGTGGAGGGTTCTAGATCAGCAGAAATCTTAGCTTTCAAAGAACATTGAAATGAAGATAAAATATTTCATTTTATGATTGATAAACTAAGATTAAGACAATGGCTCTAAAACTTGAATACATAGAAAATTGTATAGACAACTTAGCTGGACATATTTTTTCTGCTTTCTAAACTTCTCTCTTTTTCAAAATCTCAATGTATGTAGTGGTTTGACATGCAAGAAGCAGTACCTATTTGAAATATAGCCTGGACAAGTGTTAAGTGTAGTCATGAAATGGTCACTACCACCACATTTCTTGCCATTCTTGTATTATTATGGTTGTTTTCATCAGAGAAGTCAACATGGCATCTACCCGTTTAGCATCTTTTAAGTTTATAATACAATATAAAAGCTGCAGACAAGTTGCTTTACAGATCTGTAAGACTTATTCATCCAGAAAACTGACACTTTGACAAACATCTCTTCATCCTTCCCTCCAAAATCAAATCCTAGAAAACATTGTTCTAGTACATGTTGCTATGTATTGGATTGCTTCAGATTCCTTATTTAATTGGTAACATGCAATATTTGTGTTTCTGTGCTTGGCTTATTTCACTTAACATCACATTCACCACACTTATCTATGTTGTTGGAAATGATATGACTCCCTTCATTTTAGGGATGAATAACATTCCATTCTATAATTATGCCATGTTTTCTTCATTCTTTGGATATATACTCAGAAGTGACATTGCTAAATTGTATACTTCTTTCGAAATTTTTTTTCAGGAAACTCCATACTATTTTTTATAATGGCTGTACCAATTTATGTTCCCAAAAATAACATGTAAAGTTGTTTTTTCTCCCCATGTCGTTGCCAACACTTGTCTTTTTGTAGTTGTTAAATTTTAATCACTAACTGACGTGAGAAGATAGTCCAGTAAGATGCTGACTTCCTGGTGACTTGTGTTGGTGGGCACCACTACGAACCCCTGTTTGCTTTGGTCTGTCTTCTTTGAAGGGATTGACCCAGGTCCTTGGTCAGTTTTAAACTGGACTTTTGATTTCTTTTTCCTCCTTGATACTTAGTTTTGTAAGTTTCTTATATATTTGTAGCATGAATTATAAATATGATTTACAATTTTTCCTTCTCTTGGTGACTTGGTGACCTTTCTATTTTATTGCTTCCTTTGCCATACAGGAGTTTCTTACTTTGATGTATTTCTCTTGGTTACCTGTGATGCTGGTGTCAGGTGTAATATCATTCCCAAGGCTAATCAGTATAATGGGGCCTCCTTTTTTTTCCTTTTACAAGGTTTTGGGTTTTTTTTTAAATATATTTGTTATGAATAAGTATATAGATTGTATGAGCAAATCTTGTGAATGTGTCCCCGTTTCCCTCCTCTCTGTTCCCTACCCACTGGGAACTTGGTGCGCATACTGGATCTGTCCATGGGTTAGGAGGGTTATGAACTGCACCAGAGGTAGCCAGGTTTTCTTTCTTTTTTTCTTCCCCCTTTGTGTATTGTTGCGGGTGGGGGGGCGATGTCTCCGGCTATTCTCCCCCACCATGGCTCTTACATTCTTTCCACCCCCTCTTCTGCTCAGTTCCCTGAGTTACAGTGGGTGAGTTTTGAGTTTGCTTTGATGTTGAGATCTTAAGTATCTCTGGACCTTTGCCCTGCATTGTGTTGGGTATCATTGGTGTCCATCTCCATTGACCGTTCATGGGTTATCAGACTTACTGTGGTGATTGGTCTCCTGTTTGTCTTGTCAATTTCTCGTAGGTTTCATTTGGGCCCTGTGTAGTGTATTTGTAAGTTGAATACAATAATAGCCCAATGTCATTCTTCTGCATGCAAATATCTACTTTTTCCAGTAGTGGTTATTGAAAAGTTTCTCCTTTTCTTATTGTTTGTTCTTGGTGTCTGATCAGAAATTGATTATGTCTGAACATGTTGTCTCCGGGATCTTTTCTGTATTCCTGTGTCAGGATTATACTGCTTTCATTATCTTAATGTATAATATAATTTGAAATTCAAAAGTGTGACTTAGTTTCCTTTTTGGGGGTTGCTGAAGATTACTTTGCATATAGGGTTATTTTGTGGTTATTTGTGAATAAGAGAATCTTTCTCATAACCCATTAAAAATGTCATTTGAAATTTGATAGACATTACATTGAATCTATACATTCTTTTTTCTTTTGGGGTAGTGTGGATATTTTGAGAAAATTAACTCTTCCAATCCACGAGTAGAGGATATCTTTCCATTTATATGTATCTTATTCTCTTTCTTTCATCAGTGTTTCACAGTTTTCAGTGTTTGGATTTTTTATGACCTAAGGTAAACTTGTCATAAAGGTGATACAATTACAATGAGATTATGCTTTTTGTTTCTTTTTTGCATAATTGATCATTAATATGGAGAAAGGCAAGCAGTTCTTTTTCTGATGATTTTTATGTTCTGCAAACTATCCTGAATTCTTTATTAGTTCTGATAGATTATAGTGTAGTTTTGAGGATTTTCTATGTATAAAATCTTTTCTATGTATAAAATTTGCAAACAGACAATCTTATATCTTCCTTTCTGATTTTCATGTTACTGTTTTCTTTTTCTTGCCTGATTTATCTGGCAAGTATCTTCAGCTCTGTGCATGAGGAGCAGAAATGGAGAAAGTGAGCATTGTGGTTTTGCTCTTGTTCATGGAGGAAAAGTTTGTATTGATTTTGACAACTGAGTACAGTAGTATCTGTGGGCTTGTCATATGTGCCCTTTATTTTATGTTTATGTTGCAGAGTACTGCTTTACCTAGTGTGTTGAGTTGTTATGAAATGGTGTTACATGTTTTCAGGTACTTTTTCTGCATCTATGGCTATGTTTTTTTTTTCATTTTTCATTCTGTTAATGTGATGTATTGTGTCTATAGATTTGTATATGTAAATTAACTTTGAATTTCTGAGGTAACAGCAACCTGACTCAGTGGGGCTTAAATATTCTCTATAGTATTATTAGTTCAACCTTATTTCACCTTTTCCTCCCACTGCCCACTGTTCCTTCCCTTCTTTCTTCATCCCTCCTTCTTTATCTCCCTTTTATTCAACTTACATTTATTAAGCTCTTACAAAGAAGCAGTCAGTGGCCTCTTCATCAAAAAAAAATCTGAGAGAATCCTATATTTGGGATGAATTACTTTAATTTTTTCCTAATATGCCATCTAATATTTATACTTTAAGAATCAGAGAGAGCTGCAAGATTTGAGAAGCAAAGGAGAAACACACCTAGCAATCCCCTGGCAAAGCAGGTGTGCCCAGTCATGATCCTGAGGCAGGGCTTGTTCACTGGACCCTAGGCAAGCCAGAAAGCTGAAAAGAAGCACGAAAAACAAGGTGATATTACAAAACTTACCAAATATGTGTCCATCATCTCTTTCTTCCAGCTTATTTCTTTTTATTGGTTTCTCCATTTTTTTCTACATTTAAGACTCCTAAAAGCTGAACTAAGGTCTTCTAAGTACATTAGTAAAACATTTTAAAACATGATTAAAGTAGCATTGTTTATGCAGCTTTGTCCACATGTTGGACTGAGGGACTAGTCCTTGTGTGGGTTTTTTTTTTCATCTGTTGAGTCATTCTGGTATGAAAGTCGTCATCATCCTGTCTGCACTTTCAAAGGGCTGTGATTACAGTTGTGTGCCATCAGACCAGCTTGGTCACTGATATTAGAAAGGTTGTCTTGGATTGTCCCTAACCACTATGTGGCCCGGGTCAAATCATTTAGTCACATTAAGATGTGACTATGCTTCATTGATTCAATCACAAAGGCCACATGATGTGACTAATTATAGTGTAGAAGGTGCTTGAAGTTCCATAGATGAAAGACACAAAGGAGGAGATGAAGTCATTGCAGTAATCACTTATGCAAATCAAACAAACCCTTGTCCACTCAAGGTCACCCACTTATGAACTGAGTCATACTGTGGAGAATGGGATTAACTTTACAGTGCTGGATGGAGGGCATACTGCATGGTCAGGTCACATTTTTAAAATACTCATGATTTCAAAGAACAAAGGGCCCTGGACAGGCTGCAGCAGGACCTGAGTTCCTAGGCCTCCCTGACACTCCCTGCAAAGCCAATCCAGGCCTTAAAGCATCCATCTCAGTTTGGAAAGCACAGTAGATGAGGAGCCTGCATTTGACTTGCAGTGGGGTGTTTTCTCTGCTATTTTCCAAGGTGTTGTAAGTAATGACAATCTCAACACCAAAGATCTCTGATTTGTTGGCAAGGAGTTTGCTCCCACCAGGAACCCACCCACCCACCTAGGCTGTACCCATGAGACCACAGACCTTATTTCCTGCTGGAATGCTGAACATCTCAGAAACTCACACCAATTTCCCCTGTCTCCCATGCTCCCATATAAATACAGAGTCCCCAGGGAATAAAAAGCAGCTTTTCACTTATCAAGAAGGATGTTTAACATACTTGACTTAAAAATCATGTTGGTAGATGTGAGATCCCAGAGGAACAGTTTCTACTTTCAAAAGTAAGCCCACTCCAAGGGAGATCAAAGGACCTGGCTCTCCAAACTGCAGTTGAATTTAAAATTCCAAGAGTCCGGAGGGCAGATTAAAATAGCATTTTGTTTGTAATAACATTTGTGTTATTTTCTACATTGCTGAGTGCTTTATCCAGCTGGAAAGTTTGGTTTGCACAGGGTGACGATGGGCCTTCTGATCCCAAATTCACCTCACAAGCACCAGGACTTTCTTCTTCAACAAAAAAGTTTTCTCACAGGATAATTCTTTCAACTGTGGAAACCAACCTGTGTCAAACTAGGGCTTCCTTTTCTATGGCAACATTTAGAAGACAGGAGAGCCATCTGTTTCATAAGAGACTTTGCCAACAAGTCTAACAGGATAGTCTCAAATCTCAAATAAGTGAATTACTCTACAAACTATTACACACACAATGTTTATATATTGTTTCATTGACAATCATTCCTTGAATGCAATTGGTTTTATTATTATCACTGCCATGATTTTATTACTTTCCACATCATTGCTATGAATTTGTCACCTGCTTCTGTGAAAGTCAGAGCTGTGGGTTGATAATAATCCCTGATACTAGGCACAACCACTCTCAAACACTGTGAGTGCACACACACAGTTCTCCTTGAAATACAACAAAAGGCCTGTAGAGATGGCTAAACAGTTAAAACACTTGTCTGCAAGCCCTAAGGACTCAGGTTTGATGCCCTAGTAACCACATAAAGTCAGAAGCACAAAGTGGTTCATGCATCTGGAGTTCATTGGCAGTGGCTGGAGGCCCTGGCATACCCATTCTCTCTCTCTCTCTCTCTCTCTCTCTCTCTCTCTCTCTCTCTCTCTCTCTTTCTCTCTCTCTTGTCCCATCTCCTTGAAAATAAATAAATAATGTTTTAGAAACACACGCAACAAAAGTGGATTCTAGGGCTTTATTTCCACAAGTCCTTTCATCTTTAAACTCAATTTCTCTTTCTTCAATGTAGTTTAATTTAAGAGAATGAGAGTATGTTGCACTGGATGAAAACAGCAACAAATCCATTGCTTCTGGAAGCTTTCCCTCTAGGAAGGGATGCATGTACCTCTGTTAAGTTATTATGTTTCCTTGAATCCTTGATGAAATCATAACATATTTTATTCTGGTTATAGGTGAAAACTCAATGTCATATAAAGATAAGTTTCAGATTTTTCTAGCCCTGACTTAGAATTCGAAATGGATATGAAATTTTATTATTCATTTCCAATTGAGGAAACTGCTTCTATGATTTGGTCAAGGACACATCTTTCAAAGGATGAATTCTGGTTAAACTCTGGAATGTTTGATTCTAAAAAAAATTCAAGGTATAGTTTGTTCATCTGCCAATTTTGAAATAAAAACAACAGCTCTGAAAGCACAATTATATTCATGAACTTGACACCATTTTAACTTGACAGCAAAACCTTATTTGAATGTACATGATATTACTACTAATCTTTAAAAAAGTATTTTTTTCTGAAGATATATTAAAGCTGGGTATAAAATATAATACAGTTTTAAACAGGCTGATGTTCTAGCCCCTAATTGAGTGTTATATAAAGTATGGGGAATATGCCATACATTTTTATTAGAAATAAATAGAAAACTTAAAATATATTTTGTTTCAATGGCCTTACTTATGGAAGTGTGGATCAAAACTTCAATGATATTTAGGGGGAGGAAGGTCACAGCAATGTCTTTTACCAAAAAAATACATGTGATCATTAAAATATTGGAATTGAATAATATTTTCAAGTTAACAAAACCCAATCTCCTCCATAAAACAAATTCCCTTCTGTAGTCCTTTGCTATCTACTCATTCAGTGGATCTGATTGATCCCACTAAAGAGTTCTATTTTACTGTTGCTCAACTGTGATCATTAAATCATCCATCCTTCTACCCATCCAGGCTCATATCCCATTACATCCCCTGTAGCAAGTTGTATAGTCCTTCCAACAACACTGGCATTTAAAGCTGCAGCTCTTCTAATGCTTATTTCTATTGATTTGTGGTATGCATATGCATGTGAGCATATGTGTGGTATCTTTTCTCAATCACTCTCCACATTTGTTTCTTTTACTTTAGTCAAGATCTATTACTGAACCTGCAGCTAACTGATAAGAGACTAGCTAGCCAGCAAGTCCAAAGAATTCTCGTCTCTACCTCCCTACTGATGGATGGTATTGCAGACATAAGCCAACTTAAAAATTGCTTTGAGACAGAATCTCACTGCACAGTACTGATTAGTCTCAAACTCACTACGTGGATCAGAGTGGCCTTGGATGTATGGTGATTCTTCTGCATCTGCCTTTGGAGGCTGGGGTTACAGCCTTACATCACCAGGCCCAACACAATGGTTATGTTAAATGTTATTCATTTATCTAAACATTTATAAGTGAGTTGAGATCGTAGAGTCAAAGTTTTATCCTGTATCATGTATTTGGATAGATGCCTTTAGCTTTGAAGCCCTTTTCTTTCATGCATGAAGCTTTCATCATATTCTACATATTTACAGACACACAGATTAAATGCTGAATAAATAAATACAACAAAGTATTTTCTTCTTCTGCCTTGAAGGGGGAAATTAAAGTTCTGTAGGAGAATACAGATACTATATTGTCATCAGTAATTGGTTTAAGGTTGGTGTTGTGGTCAGCTTTCTAGTTGCTGTACAGAAAGAACCCAAGCAAAAGTGGGTTGTGGAGGAATGGCTTTATTAGGCTTACGGACTCGAGGGGAAACTCCAACCTGGAAGGGAAAATGATGGCATGAGCAGAAGGGTGGACATCACCTCCGCCACAGCACTTCAAACAATGGCAGGAAGGTGTGCCAAACACTGGCAAGGGGAAGCTGGCTTATAACTCCCATAAGCCCGCCCCCAGAAACACAGCTTCATCGAGGTTGTAAAATCCAAAATGCCATCTCTCAAATCTCTCAAACAATTGCAGGTGAACGGGCAGCAGTTTCAACCCAAAGATCTTCTTTCTGTGCCATCTCCATCTGCTCACACCAGTCCAATTTCACATAAAACAACCCTGCACAGGTTCCCAGGACACAGGCAGGCAGAATGTAGTAAGCCTCTTGCACAAACTGCTTCTGGCACAGTCCTGACCAAGTTCTTTCTCCCCCTCGTAAGCCAAATCTCACAGTCCATATTTCTCATTACATTCAGGTCTTTAAACTCTGACCAGAATGATCCATCATGCTGTACTTACAGCACTGCAAGGCACCTCTTAGGATGAGGTTTCCAATCCATCCATATTCCTCCTGCATATCAATTCCAAAATGCCAAAGCCTACAAGATCAGGGTTCTAGCAGCAACAGATGACCCCACATCCTGGTACCAAAACTGTTCTGGTCAGCTTTCTAGTTGTTGCGCGGAAAGAACCCAAGCAAAAGCGGCTTGTGGAGGAGTGGGTTTTTTGGCTTATGGACTTGAGGGGAGACTCCATCCTGGCAAGGAAGATGATGGTATGAGCAGAGGGGTGGACATCATCTCTGCCACAGCACTGCAAACAGCAGCAGGAAGGTGTGCCAAACACTGGCAAGGGAAAGCTGGCTTATAACCCCCATAAACCCGCCCCCAGAAACACAGCTTCATCGAGGTTGTAAAATCCAAACTGCCATCAGCTGAGGATCGATTACCCAGAACACATTCATTTTTTTGGTGGGGGACACCTAGATCAAACCATGACTGTTGGAGTTTATGATGTAGCAGGAGACCAAGAGAGTTTGCCATTCAAGGATGAGCTTGAGTCTCCCAGCTGCAAGTCTACACATGTACATTTCCAAAACAATCATAGAGCAAAATAAGTCATTTATAGTTAAACTAGACTTTTCTGTTTTCAACTGAAAAAAAGGAAGATTTAAGAAAAAAGGCTATATTAACAAAGAACTAATAGTTGCTTTCCAAAAGCAGTAGTGTCTAAGGATGTTTCTGGTGGTTGAGGGAAACATTGCTTTGTATTTTACATGTGGGTCTTGAGAGAGCTGGACATGGGCTGCATGGAACTTTAGTGAGACTTGCAGTTGAATCTTTCTGTTCAATGGGTTAACAGGACTGGACACCAGGATCCTCCATATCATTGCATAGTCTTGACAAAAGCAACCATATGGAATATCATAGTAACCTGGGATGCCCCCTTTCTTGGGTAGTAAACAGACTCCCTAACCTCTTGGCAACCTGTGACCCTTACCTACACTGAGATGTATATATACCCTGCTCCAAACAATGCAATAAGCTTCCCATCTTCTAGTGACTACTAGTTATTCCCCTTTCTTTGTTTTAATTTTCTATTCAAATATATTCTTAGATATAATCAGGATTCAGAGACAGGGGGCCATCCAATCTAGACTGATTTGGGGTGCATGCACAATAAAATAAACTGTGTCCTTAGAGTAAACTTTGAGGGAGAATACTCTTGATTTATCATCTTATATCTATATTGGGTATATGTATCAGATGCATCATGGGGACAGATATGTTGAGTAGATAAAAGTTTATAGAACTCAGGTCTGTCAATCAAAGCAGAGAGCCACCTAAAGTCTGTCCTTTAGTAACCTGATCCTCCTTTGTAGTAAGCTTTTGAGTCTATTTATTGGTAGCTAATTTCCAATTGTTATTATTATTTTTTAAATATTTTATTTATTCACTTTCAAGCAGAGAGATGAGAGAGAGAGAGAGAGAGAGAGAGAGAGAGAGAGAGAGAGAGAGAGAGAGAGAGAGAGAAAGAGAATGCACCAGGACCACCACCTTGTGGGTCTGGCTTATGTGGGTCCTGGGGAATTGAACCCAGGGCCTTAGGCACTGGAGGCAAATGCCTTAACTGCTGAGCCATATCTCCAGCCCTTTTTTCTTTTTTCCAATTATTTTTATAAAGTTACAGCTTGTAAGATAATTCCATCAAGGTTTATTTTAACAAGATATTTGTTTTGCAAATTGTGTTCTCTTCCTACTTTGCATTACAAACATACACTCCTTTTAGCTTTGATTAAAATAACACACATTATATACAAACCCTTTTAAGTGTCTTACTTTTTAGCAGGACCTGAGCACAAAAGACACACATATACATGTGCCTACGTGCACACATGCACAAACATGCACACACACACGCACCACTAAACCATTCATATATATTGCTTGTGTTAAATTACTTGACCAGCTGCTCATCTTTGTCACTGACCATGTCATGTATTCTGAGGCCCACTCATTTGGTCTTCCAGATTTCTGTCAATCCTCCTTCATTACTTCTGAAGTATGTTTACACATTGAGATGTTCACAAGCTCTCCTTGCCAAACCCCTGTCATATAGGGACCACCCGAGATCACTGGAGGATGGCATTCTTCATATTGACCCTCTACTCATTCTGAACTCTTTGAGCTCTAGCAGGCCCAGATGCTGAAGAAGCAGTCCACCCTTGACTTCTGGAGTTCTCTTCACCATCTTTTATGGTTGGCAAATGGTTTGATTGTGTTGCTCAAAGGCTCAAGAGATGAAATTTCATCTCTATTGTGAATTATTAAGAGGTTGAAACAGATACACCTGTGGTGTTTAAAGGTGGGACCTTTGAAAAGGTGTAGCATTTACATTTTATTACTAGGACAAAATATCTGACCAGAAGCAGTTTATGGAAGGGATTATTTTTAGTTTACAGTTTCAAGAGGAAGATTATCCTGGTGAGGAAAGCATGGCAGGAGCAGACAGTAAGAATCACATCTTCATGTGTGCAGGGAGGAAGTAGAAAAACACAAGAGCATTAGCAAGGCTGGACTGAAATAATTCAAGTGACACACTCCAGTGACACACTTCCTCTAGCAAGGCTAGAGGAACCTCCCAAAGGTTCTATAAATTTCCAAACAGAGTCACCAGCTGGGGATCAAGTATTCAAATACATGGATATATGAGGGACCTTCCATATCTAAGGCACCACAAAAGATACTTAGCTTTAAATATCAATAGTGTAGAGACCCCACTAGTGAATACTTTTGTCTTCAAAGAAAAAAAGACAGAGATTAGAAGTGGTACACATGCATACTTCCTACTTCTTGTCATGTGACAGTCTGCGTAGTTTAGGACTCTTCATGGAAGAAGGCCATCACCAGAGGTAGCATTTTGATACTGGGCCCCTAGAACTATGCATCAAAATAAACATCTTTTGTTTAGAAATTTACTGAGCTGTATGTGTTTCATTATATAATGCAAAACCAATTAATATACCATCTCTATGCTAAGGCTATACTTGTTCATGCTATTTAATGTAATTTCTCTCCCTAAAGAAATGCTCAAAAAATTCCTGCAGCCCAGAGACCAGAACCATGCTCAACTGGAGAATTCTGTGCTTTGCATACCATCTTCACTTAGTCATCTTTAGTGGTCAAATCAGAAGGATCTATTTACTGCTCAGAAGTTAAAGTCATAACTCCAAATTCCTGATGAAAGATGGGAAATGGTTTCTCCTTTTCTTGTCACTTCCTTTGACATCCTGCTGGATGCCACACTTCTGATCATTTGCAGCTGCTGGCTGCTGTCCCCTGCCCTATATTTGTGGGGAGGAAAGCTGCTCAGTGGTTAGTCTCCTCCTTGACACTCATCATTCTGAGCCCCACTTTCTATTTTTTCAAAGTAGTTGGTTGTTGCTGTACTTATTCCATAGGTATCTTGAGAAACCGCTTCCTTATGCTGATAGAGGATGTGACCCAATGGACGTATTGAATTTGATTTAATAACAAATAGGTAATAGGTGTAAAAGACTGATCACCTGTCTTCTAGTTCTAATTTATCATTCTATTCAACATTAATAGTGGCCCATCATGTTGAATATTCATTATTTCTTTTTTTTAAATATATATTTATTGTCCATAATGAGTTACATTATTTAGTGGGCAAACCATGCGTTGTTATCCCGAATTCCCCAATTCCCCCCCTCCCCATCCCTGATCAGTTGTATATCCTCCTCCGTGGGCTGTCTGTATTAGTCCTTGTGGCAAGGGATCCTGTATATCTTAGTACTCATCCCGGTCTTCCTG